>JAPTYR010189246.1:0-10067 GCA_029814505.1 Siphamia roseigaster
GCCAAGTAGTTAAGGCCCTACGCGCTCTGTGTAATCTGTGTATGTGGCTACGGCCCTGCATACAAAATACACATTCACCCTTTAATTACAGTATAACCTATAAGTATAGGTATATTTATCTGACAGACATGCCTGTATAACCATTCAATAATGGGAGAGTATTTTAAATTCTCATATCATCTTCATATCACTTAGTTAAGAAGAAGTCTCTAATATTTTATTAAATTCGAGGCAGCTCATCAATAGAAGACGCAAGGGCACCACCCCATCTGTCTCACATAAACAAGAAGATAGGAATCACAGAAATAATTTTACAAAAACATGAACATTTAAATAAATGAGCTATAAACAACACAACTAGTGAGTTCCATGTATAATTTGCATTCAAGTGCAATTTCAATTTTTGTGAGCAGTCATGTGACATGACGTTTTTCCTCTTTGGTCCAGACAAGTCTGCTCTGGAAGGCTCTTGTTTATCATAATTGACGCTTATAAATGGTGTGTGTGCAGTACACCCTCCTAAATACAAGACATAGGAGAGCCTCGGGCCAGAAAAAGATTATACCCAAACACCACCCACAAATGCATTCCACAAAAGAATCAAAACTTTCTCAGAAATAAGGCTCAGAACGGAATATTACCAGGACACATTAGATTGGCTCGATAACTCAGTGGTCAATGCCACTGACTTCCATGGAGTAAACTGGAGATTGGAAACGTTTACACTTTAATGCCATGCAATCTACTTCACCACTGGTCTGAATGCACTGTCCATATTTTCAACGGAAAAGACATTTGTCAGGGACATGCCTTACTTTAATCAAAGAGCCACAGAAAAATGTCAAGTTTAAAATATATATGGATGAAATTTACATATAAATAAATGACTGATACCACAAACTGTGTATTTTTATTTTACCTTAAATGTATTTTCTTTGGTGTGTCCTAATGGTGATATTCGGTTATAGTGCATCCAAAAATTGATGTACTGTGCCCCAACAAAAAAATCATTTCAGCCACCACTAGTACTAATAATGGAAAATCTATGTTGATTTAGGGCTCTGATTTTTCTATTAATATGTCTGTAAAGGTTACATGGTGGGCAATGCAAAAATGTCTATGTTTTTTGAAGAAAGTCAGTGTTTGGTTTGTCTAATTTGGGTTACTGTACAACCACGGCAGTGTGACATGGTGGCCTCCGAGGAAGAGGACCAGCTCCCTCTGTAGATATAAATGGCTCATTGTAAGGAAAGAAATTCACAACAATTTTATTGGAAAATATGTTGTGAATATTATATTCCATCTCTGCACTTAAATCCCCCAAAATCATATATACTAAACCCTGAACTTTTAAAAAAATGTATTTTAGACTTGAAAAACAGTCCACAACCTGTGCTAAATGATGTAAAATCCAGCCTATGAAAACAAGATTAGGGTGGTTATTAAATTACTATTTACATTATGATATGTAGAAAGCATTTTAACCAAGTGTTAGTGTGCATGCATTTTTGTCTATCTGTCAAGCCAGCACATGTGTGCATATTTTTGTTCTGCATGTCTTGTGTGCCTCTGTGCATTTGCAGGCGCGTGCTGGTGTGTAAGAGGTGCTCCCCGCCGCGTCGGCCGTGCCACCATGCCATCTGGAGAGGAAATCGAGTGTGAAGTACAGTATAGTTTGGGACCAAGCTCCGTGGCAGCGGCTCAGCAGTTAGTTCATTAGTTCCAAACTTCCAGGGATTAGGAGAGAATCTCTACGGCAGGGAGACAGGGGGGAGTCAGGGAGGATGGAGGGACCCATGTGGGGAAAAGAGAGAGAGAAACACCGGGAGGAATACTGGACCATAGGGCGCTAAGAGACAGAGAGAAAACATGAGAGGGAGAGATAAACAATCTTAACCCTGAGGACCCTGTAAAGGAGAGACGAACGAGAGAGCGAAACAACGAGAGAACAAGGTGGCGAGGGAGTGAGGAGGAGAGAGGACAGGTGTAGCCGTCAGTTCCGCTCTGGGGTTTCAACCTGCCCTCCCTTTTCCTCCACCCCACTGATCATACAGATATGATGATATGTGTAAGAGTGTTAGAGCAGTCAGCCTTGTCTTCCCTCCCCTCTCTCCTACTCCTCTCCCCTTTGCGTCTGTGGTGACAGTTAGCGAGCTCTAGGTGGCTCCTACCCTTTACTCTGTCATCTCCTTGGCTCTTCCTTGCCTGTAACTTTTTGTCATGAATATCTTTCCCTGTTATAAGGTGAAGGTGGCAGATAATGAAAAGAATACATTAACGAACACATAATAGGAGAGCGGTAGGGCAGTAGCCCCATTTAAGGTTCATCCATGCATACCCGTTAACTGAGTTCACATGTCACCTGACCCATTGGCGCCTTCACTCAAACAGGGGTTCAGCATCCCATGTAGTGAGCCCAGTCTGCCCTTCACTCTCATTATCTTTCACTAAAAAGTGCCAGACATGCATTAAAAAACATTTTTAAGGCTTGGCATCTCTTGGCAAACACACAGATCCAACTGTGCTGTTGTCATGGTGAATAAAATTGCAGCTACGACATCCACTAGAAGATGTCAGTGCAAACACAGAACACAAAGCCATCCTAAAAGCCACTTAAAATTCAGCTCCGCTACATATATTCAATTACATAATAAATACAGCTTAGGAATAATGGAGTTCATAAAACATTATTGAAGATATTTACAAACATACCATGACCTAATTTGTTAGGGAAGAAAAATAATGCATCAGGGCAATATTGGTGTTAGGCATTAGGAGATTTCTCTAATGGCATTTTCTTCCAATAAAAAGAGAGCTACTTATGAGTGAGTATATAATAAAAAGCTCCAAAAATATGACTGCTTTAAAGATCGTCTTTAAACAGTTAATGAAGTCAATTGGTGATGCTTCTCAAACTCATCTGACCATATTCATTATTATACGAAGCAATGTGTAATAGCATAACGGTAACACAATAATATTACATTAACTCATCATTAAAAACAGTATGGGCCTGGTTGAATGTGCCTCATCTGACAAGATCCACCTCATTGACACCCACATTATCACTGATAAGTTTGAATGTAGGAAGTAAAAGATACGTAACCAGATCCAAGGGTGAAACCAAAGCATACTGTCTGTACTCTACATCACACAGCAGATAAGAATAAGATATTCAGCTGGTGTTAAATTAGCTGCTTGAATACACATACATATAAGCTAAATCAAAGAAAATTCTGTTAATGCCAACATAATATCATAGAATTACTAATAATTGACAATAAATAACATTCAATATGTGTAAATCTCATATCATCATCACAGCCTGAACACATAGATCTAACAGAGGCACCACTTATCCAGCAAGGGAAAAAAAAAAATCATCTTAAGGGAAGGAACTGTGTTATACACAACAACCCCCATGGATTTCCAATTGTGTGTGGGATGTGAAGAAAGGGTGCCAGTGGGAATAGTACATTATATTATTGAGTAAATAACTAATTGTTATATTACACAGTATGACAGTGCAAACACATAATGGGTTGCAGGTTTTTTGCACACTGTGCCAGACTTTTAAGCCAAAACTGCTTGAAATAAGTCCTTCTTTGTACATTGTGTAATATGTATTTCTACGTAACTGGATTAACGAACGACATGCTGAACTATATAACCATTGTATTCTGGTTGACTGAATTTATTGCCAGTATTTTTAACAAAACTCTGAACATTGACTTGCAACCCTGTTTAGTGAGATTTTTCTGTGCATTAAACATATACGCCTAATGTAATTTCAATATGAACTACCATGCTGTCTTCTCTGGGTACACTCCATAAAGTAGCTATATTGTAGAGAAAAAAAAGGATAAAAAAATCATATCCCATTCACAATGCACAACAGCATAACTACAAAAGTTCCGATTTCATGCGAATGGGCTGAAAACAGAGTGTTTTAGTTCAAATAAGATAGAGACATGGAGCTGTCATCTTGTGACAGCTCAAGAGTTGAGCGTCTGAATTCTTCACAAGCCTGAATGGGTACTTCAGTGTTACATTCCTCTTCACATTTCTAACACATAATAAAGACTGAAATGCTGACATCCACCGACACCATTGCAGGGTCACAGTTTTAGCCTGTCAGTCACACAGGTCATCATCTCATTGTCTTTGTCGACTACAGGAATAGCCTCCGGCCATATCAATCATCTTTATTATCATGACTTAAAAACCTTTGTTAGTTAACTTTTTACCCGGGCCTCTTCTTTATCCTACTCTCCAATCACAATTTCATGGGCAGTTCAGCAGGGCCAATAGGGAGGTTGTGTGGGCGGGAAGAGAATGCTTTTAACCTGCTGCATCTGGTGCTTTCCTGCTGCTTTGCCCAGTGGGACATGGTCACCTTGTTTTAAAAGACTCTGATAGGGGGGAACCACTGCCTTTATATCATTATAATGGGCTGAAATGCGCTTGTTTTAAACATCTTACTTAGGTAGTTTTCCTTTCAGTGATTAAGAGCAAGCACCTGTCTGAGGGAGGAAGGTGGTGTAGAAATCATTCAACATTGCACAGCTGTTGCATGTGTGTTTGTGGGCTCATTGTTGACCTGTTCATACCAAGCAGAGGTTCATTTATACATGTGTGTACCTTTTTACTGAGGGCTACTCCATCTTCACAGTCCAAGACAGCACAGTCGACATCCAGTGAGGCTAGTTTACTCAATTTTCGCTCATCATTTCCAGGGCAGTAGAGGACTGCCCTGCGAGGTATGTAGCGCAGCGAGGGGCCAGCAGAGTGATGGTGATGACGCCATCCTTCAGTGTGCAACTGCCAGACTGGAGGCAAGAGCCAACCGTTGTGCCTGTCAACACAAATATATATATGTATACATCAGCACACAGACATGCAGGTGCAGAAAAAAAATCCCACATTCGGTGCATATAGTACATCACTGCATTAATAAAGGGCTAAAGGCAATGAATAATTAAACTGTAACTGCATTTGTATTCATAATATCAATGCAGAGTTTACATTATACATAAAAATAAGTAAGAAGGTCACTTCCTCCAGAACAGAGTGAAAGTTTGGGAGGATTTCGTTTTGGGTGTTCCGTTTGCCCTTCAGCTGTCTATTGTAGTGTATTAGAGACATTAACCTGCACTTTGACAATCTTGTTGGGAACAAACTCACCCAAACACTCAGCCATTCATATGCTAATGCTGACACACTGCTGAATATTTAGGCAGAATATAAAAAGTGAAAAAAGACTGGAAACTTATGGGATGGGAAATTTTCAACAGCCAATAATCATTGCCAATTCATTTTATTGATTTTTCCGTACATTTCCCACATAACTACATGCACATATCACCCACCCCTTTGTTTAAGCACACAGCCGTGGCTTTTCCATTGAACATCTGTGCAAAATTCATATTTACGCAATGTTGAAAAAATAGAAGTGTGTAATGTGTTGGTTTTTCCATGAAAACACAAATGCAATGATTTGTTTATTATCATGAGATGACATGAGAAATCATTCCATAAACATGGTGATGAAAATAAATATCACATTTATTTATATGTATTCATTCTATATTATTTATATCTATTCATTATAATTATTATCATACATTACTCCTCTATCTCACATTAAATAAAAAAAAATTTGGTTTCCTCATGTGTCCACACACATCACACAAGATTTCTTCTAAAATGCTTCTCCTTTGTTTGTTGAAACATCCGCCAACATCCTATTTTTATTTAATTTTTTTTAATTCATGTGACTGTAGTTGAGGAAAAAGGTCTTTCCATTGCATTTTTTTCATGATATACCAATTTCGCTCCGCCTGCAAGCGCAAAAACCTTACAATAAAAAATGTGAATTTTGCCTAAATTGTCAGTTTTCCTTTTGGCAAGGTTTTATACAAAGGTTATTAGAATAATTTGACGGTAAATGGAAAAGTGACTGGTGAGAAAATAGATATTGAGCAAAAACATTGAGGTTTGCAAGACAGTGACAACATACTCCAATATGAATGGAAGTCTTCTGTAGTTTCAGAACACTGCTGCTCTGACACTATTTAAATGACAAGCTTTTCAGTGAGATTCATCAAGCACATACAGATACAGGTAGAAATAATATTTGTGTATCATATAGGCAAACAAAACAGCAAAAATGTGTCATTCTATTCATGCAGTACAACATATTAACCTTGAAATATCAATAATTTACATGTGACAACATTGGCCAGTTGTTGACATGTTTATGGCCACATCACCCACCTCCACATGCCCACAAACATGCACAGTAAAACTGGCTACTGTCTCCCCCCCTCCCATAGGCACTCACCCACACAACTCTGCAGACACCGATAATCATAATTATTGCACACATGACTTAATTATTTGTTCTGTCAATCTGGCTTTTAAAACAACTGGGCTTAATTAAGAGCTAGATGTTCAGGATTGGATAGATCTAATTACACTGAGAAACCACATCTCCCACAACTAAGTCTCGCTGGGTTTTAGTAACCCTTCAAGGAATCATATTTTTAGACAGTGTTCTTCTTTGCCTGAGGAGGACAAAAGACAGAAAGAAAGAGGCAGGATATTCCATCTGTTAAAAGAGGAGTATTCTCTTTTCTTGTCTTTTGGAGGTTAAGGAGCTAAAGTCACTTCAATAGCCACTTAATCCTGTCAACTACGCCTCTAGATGCCCTCCAGTCCCAATCAGGTCAAATCTTCACTGAGATGTTGGTTGTGGATGTGGTTGTAACAGGCATTTGAAACCAATTCAGGTTGCCCCCCCCCCCCATTCCAGTACTTTCAGGTATATAGCCTCAGCAGGATATTTTCAACACACCAGCATTTAGACAGGTAACAGTAGTCTCAAACGACTTTAGCAGAAAATGAATTCAAGGTTGAAAGCTTGACTGTATGTATTCCTTTGTGAAATACGGGGTGTTTTAGGCAGAAAACTCGTACCAAAATTAATGGGCAAGAGAGGAAATAATGCAAATAGCAAAATTAAAATGGAAAAGGGTGAGAGCGAATGGCAGGGGGGCAAGAGGAGGCTATTCAATACGAAATGAAATTAGTCTATTCGGTGCATGCCGATGGGGAAATATTTCAAATCAATTTAAGTGGTTACTTAAATGGCTAATATAAAAATAGTAATGGTTGCCTTATGGTTTATTAAAAACGGAATAAAGTTACAATCTTCACATAAATTTGCAAGTAGAGCCATTTAAACTAAAACGAAATAACAGAACAATGAACCATCTTTTGATTGTGTCACTATGAATATGAACACATAAATATAGCCACAACATGGGAGTAATATATGGGAAAATAAGATGCAAGCGAGTCAAACTCATTCTGGTTCAGGGACCACATACAGAAAATGGCATCTCAAGTGGTTCAGACCTGTAAAATAATAATATAATAGCATATAAATAATAATATAAATTGTGCTCTGTTTTATTTTAGTGCAAAAAACTAAAATTAGGCCTACATTATGAAAATGTAAATAACCAGGACAACTCTATACAACCTCAAATGTCTTAAGAAAATAGAGCGCAATTTTAACAAAATTATGTCTCATCTTATTAACATTCCATAACGTTCCGAACACAGTAAATCTATTAGCCTTTATTGTGAGTATTGCAATTACATTTAAAGGGATAGTTTGGGATTTTTGACACAAATCTGTATGGCATCCCCATTAGCAGTTTCGTACAGCCACACTGACTTATCCCCGACAGTGTCCTGTGAGCAGAGTTCTGGTCGAAAGTAGTCCGGCAAGTTTGCAGGGACACTAAAATAAAATGTTTTTCCTGAAGTAGTATGTGTTTAAAAGAATGATTTATTTGCATCACAAAACCAGTATCCATAAAAAAGTCACACCTCGTAATCACTTGGCCCTACTTTCTCTCAATTACTATCAGTGCGCGCTGTAATGCTGCTGACTGCTGGGGACTCGTCAACAGCTGTCATCTTGCGACAGCGCACAGACATACGAAGAGAGGGAAAGTAGGGCCAAGTGATTACGAGGTGTGATTTTTTCATGGATACTGGTTTTGTGATACAAATAAATCACTGTTGTGAACACATGCTGTTTCGAGAAAGAAAACCGTTTTATTTTAGTGTCCCAGTAAACTTGCCGGACTACTTTCTTTTTGACCAAAAATGGACCAGAACACGGCTCACAGGACACTGTCATGGGTAAATCAGTGTGGCTGTATGACACAGTTGATGGGAATGCCATACAAATTTATGTAAAAAAAAATCCCAAACTATCCCTTTAAGTTGTATATATTTGTTCATACTCTTATTCACATTTTATTGTGAAAATACTTTTTTGCTTATTGAAAAATGTTTTCATTTTCACTTTTTTCACATTAAACCAAAGACAAAATTTGGAGATGTCACCATTTAGAGTTTTTACTATTATTTTACTGATCTAAACAAATAAGCCTTCTCACACTTCCGACTGCGCATGTGCAATCCAGGTCAGAGGTCATTTCCTTATCAGGTGTAGCAGTAGCTGTGGCTAAAACAGTAGTGTAAACTATGGCTGGCCTTCCAGCTACACCAGAGACAGTGACATCTTTGGAAAACTTCAAATTTTGGCCCAAAAAACAATTACTGCCATATTTGAGAGCCAGAGGGCTTCCAGTCACAGGGAATGTCCATGAATTAAGAGCCTTGTCTTATTCGCGACAGTGATGTGCCTTCCGTTGGTCCCGACTCCCCAAGAAGAACAGCAGACCCGGTGAATAATATTTGTATATCATACTATTATATATTATATTAAATTGTATATATTGTCTTGCTCATCTCCCATTGTTAGTTGTAGAATCTTACATGCACTGTATAAGAATTTTTTTGGGGCCGATATGATACAGATTATTATTTTTTATTTTTTTAACATCACACATAGCCAATGACCAATACAGGCCACAAATATTTCTAAGCCAATATTTGAAACAGATACTGATTTTTTTCTCCGTCAAATGATAACCAATGTTAGAAAATCTTCTTTATTTCCAATTGGAAAATAAAAACGGTAACGGTTAACCTAAGAAATATTCCTACTAGAGATGTCCCAATCTCATATTTTTGCCCCCGAGTCTGTCATTTGATAATGAGCATCTGTCGATACCGAGTCCAGGTCCTATACTTCAGCATTCCATTAACAACAAGAAAAATGGAACGCATCCAATCTATCCTTTAAGGTTTTTATTTATTTTTATAACCGTATCAAATATGATACATTTTTGGATCTTCTTATCATAATTTAGTGCAGTACTGGTTTAGACCAAATGAACAAAATAAAATCTATGAGATGTGAAAAAAATACCATTTAAATAAATATCCTTTTTAGATTAAAAAAAAAAAAGATGTATGTAAAATAAAATCTCAATAATTCTACTTAGCGCTGCATTGCAGAAGTAAAACCAAAGAACTTAACTTCACTCCGAAGTGGTAGCTTCACATTCAGTCAGAAAATAAAATCCCATTTAGCCTCTGTTTAGAATCGGACTTAACTCATCTCATATTTAGATAAACAACAGAAATATCACCTTAAGGTGGTATCGCATCTTAAAGAAAAAGTACCGTTTTTTTGCAATTGGGGCCTACATTGAAATATCTATTTTTTAGCCCACCCTGGGAATTTGAAATTTTGAAATGGCACTGCAACAGAATTAACACTACTGTATCTAAATGTCCTCATTAACGAATAACTGATTTAGTGTCTGCAAACATAAGCCCCGTTGACTCTCGTTGCATGCTGTTTGGAATATCTATGGTGTTTTGCGATCAAACCATATACCTGCAGGTGAGCTCCAAATCACCAAAAACTACCATGGGTGAGTAGTACAGTTCAGTTTACATCATAATTCAGGCTACAATTGCAAAAAATGGTAGCTTTCCTTTAACCTTAAAAAGAAATAAGATTTCCAGCTCACTGGAATAACACCACTCCAACATTAATATAAATATAAAATTACAAGGTACTGGTTTATTTTCACATTTTAAATGTGCTCTATATTGAGCTTACCCCTCTCTAT
>JAPTYR010189262.1:0-10061 GCA_029814505.1 Siphamia roseigaster
TGATTTTTTTTGTACAAACAGCAATATCTGAGAATGGCAATGTTTCCAGGTGTACTAGTTGAAAGGCCATAGGAAGTTGTCTTATAGAATATAATATAATATAATATAATATAATATAATATAATAGAATAGAATAGAATAGAATAGAATAGAATAGACTAAGCCTTTGTTTATCCCAGCCTGGGGAAATTCCACATCAGCTGCTCGAGGCCTCCACAGTGTGGTGTGGATGTGAAGGGTTGTGCATGATGGACATCAGTTTTGCTAATGTCCGTCTCCTTGAGTAACTCCAGTGGTTTCATTTTTGCATTTTTTGTTTATTGTTTGCTTATGGTAATATACATTAGTTTAGGAGTGATTGCAGATTTTCAGTGTTATCTTGTAATTTTTTTTTTTTTTGTGTGAATATTCATTCATTCACTTTTCAAACTGTTTAATCCTCTGGAGGATCATGAGGACGCTGAAGCCTATCACAGCTGTCAGTGGGTGGGACACCTTGGATATGCATTACAGGGCATGTAGTTCTCTAATCAATAAATGTATAGTTAAAAAAAAGCCTTAAATAAGGACCTGGGTTGTGCTAACATGTTGGTTCCTTTTCCGATCTATGCCCTGACAGCTATAGTTCTTCAAAGTTTTTAAGTGACATCAAGCAAAAATCCTTCATTACTTTTCAGCAGACTATAGAAAACCAACTCTGACACCATGATTTTGACTGATTACAAACAGTTTTACACAGTTAATAGAGTGCTAAATATGTGTTTCGCAGCTGTAATTATGTATCACAGATCAGAATATGTCAGATTCTGCTGCTTTGGCTCAAGCTGGAAACTTGGAAAAGCATGAAACATCAGGTCAACTCTATTTCATTTAGTGAGAAAGAGGGCTGCAGAAGGAAGGCCTGTATTTTCAGACTCTGACATTTTTTTTCCATCTGATTTCAGTTCCTGCAGCTTTAACTAAGGTTGTGACTTTGACCTGGGACACTTGGTGCTCTGCAGTGGCTGCCTACTGCTCCCAACAGAATAAATGCAGAAGATGAATTTCCATATGGGGACAATAACGATGGACTTTTCCACTTTCTGTCAGATTCACAATGTAGAAATATATGTTATCACTTCATATTGTAACACTAGGTTTACTTGGTTGTTGCGCTATCTATCTTAAAATATGGAACCTCTCTTCACTTCCTGTTTCATATCAAACTGCCGGGTGTATTTCCAATCCCTAAACCATAAACATAAAGTTCTCAATTAAAAATACAATAATCATTAAAAATTCAAGCATGCATAATTCATTATATTGTTTAAACTGGTTGTACAAATGAAACTCTTGCATAAATAAAACAGTGTGTGCATGTAGTTTACTCAGCGCTGTGAAGCTCTGCGTGGACACACACATATATCAGTGTGTAATGGGTTTGTGGAAAGATAGGGTGAACCTGTTACCAATAACAACCTGTAGTTGAGTTGAAAGAAGGTCCTTACCCATAATGCCTCAACAGAAACATGAGCTAAGTAGGTCACTGATGTTCACCTTCCTATCTCAGAAACACACATAAGCATTCTGTGCCATTGTATTTCCCTCTTGGACTTTTCCCTTAATCAGAATTTGTCGGCTGCTGAAGTTGATCTCTAGAGTTATTTTAGTCAAGAGTAAAGATACATCCAGAGAGCCCGAAGCGGTAAGGTGAGCTCAGCTGAGGGGCTTTGAACAAATATAAACACACTGGCGCATATGCTCGACAAGAACACAGACCTAACGTCCCTTTAGGGTGTGGTTCCCACTCTCACAACTCCCACTGTAGAGTAATTCAGCGTATAAAAGTACTGCAGAGGGTTTGGGTGGAGGGGAAATCAAATTGGCAACTCTTCTGGAGCCATTAGATGAGTTGCAATGAGTAACTTAATATCATTTCACTTCAGTGCAATATAATAGTTCTGGTAGAGTGATCTAAATGCAGTAGTTCTTGGTATAAGTGCTTCAGGAGTGTGGCCACTGCAGTTATCTGAGATGTCAACCTAATTATTTCACCTTTAAACCCCAGCCATAGGAAATACCTTGTCTGGCAGGTATGAGCGTGAAAATGATATATAAATCCACTTGTGATGTACAGCAGTTCCTGTTATTAATTTAATCACAGCCTCAGATATGTTGGATAAAATACTCTGCATTAAAGAAGTTTTATTAGCCAAGTTATTGTCTTTCACTTGACTTTATTTTTTTTTATACTTTCACAGATACATTCTACAAAAAAAAGAAAAATAGTGTGAATTCTGCATCTCCCTAGGCCCAAAAACTTACAAAAAAAAATGTCAAGAAATGGCAAAATCTGAGTCTTCCATGATGATACCATTGTTAAAATAGCCGTAATGTCAGAGCATTAGTAACAGATTGTAAGATAATCACATAATCACAGTCAACAATCACAGCAATATACTGTCACCAACTAACAGAGCCATTAGTAAAGAAGATTCAAACGCTAATATGAAAACCTATAAATGACTGACACATTTTCTTCTGTCAAAACACAGGCTGAAAGAATAATTTCCTTTTACTGCCATTTACGCTTGTTTTGTCCTGTTTCATCCTTATTATTTATGATTTCCTTATATCTCTTCTTTATTTTTCATCGGAGTTCATCATCTTGCGTTGTTTTGTCTGTTACGCCTGAGAATATGGGGTGTAATAGGGGACACTAAATTCCTCGGCACATATTATTGTTCTGTATTTTTGGCAATCCAATAAAAATCTGACCCCGGGTTTGTCAAAGCCAGTCAGTATCTACAGAGATAAGATGGAAGATTTAACTTCAGAACCGTCAGGTCAAAAGAGCTTGTTATTAATGCCCAGGACACTGCATGAGACAAAGCAGCGTCTTTTGTATCAGGTATTGTTATCAGCTCCTTAATCCTTATGTTCTGACACCGAGGATGTGTCTAAACCCCTGAGTTCCTGTGTGCGTGTGTGCGTGCGTGCGTGCGTGCGTGCGTGTGTGTGTGTGTGTGTGTGTGTGTGTGTGCTGTTCTGTCAGTGGGGATGCTGTGAGCGTCCCCAGTTCACGACAGTGCTTAATCATACTGCAGAGGAGAGAGAAACAACCACCTACTCACACACATACGCACACATGCATACACCGCACATACTTGCATAAACACACACAGGAAAAAGCCTCATTAGGGCTAACTGCCAGGCAGATCATACACTTTGAGAGAAGCTATAGCAACTAGAGATGAGAGAAAGTTGAAATGCCATCCTCTCTCAGGGACTGGAGCAGAGGAAGAGGAGCCACCCTATGATTGATGCTTACAGTAAAGGTTTACAGTGTGTGTGTATGTGTCTGTGTGTACGTGTGCATACGTGCGCATACGTGCATGTGTGTGTGGGAGGACGGGGCGGTACCTTAGATAGATGATGCTCAGTGGAGAATCCCAAGCCGTAGACAGTGTTAGCTCGACTGTCCGCCCACTGGCCAAACTTCTGTGAGGTCTTTGTGAACGTCATATTGGGACTGATGGTGCTGTTGATTATTGCCTGAAGAATAGAGGTGACGTATATGAAGTATTATTGTATTGTATTGTAGGGGAGGGTGAGAAAAATACAAACATTTAGACTCAAAAAAAAAAAAAGAAGCACGTGAAACGCACAGATGGAAATGAAAGCTCCACTAGAGCCTTGATCTTTGTGTCTGTCTGACAGTGATACCACATCAGTACAGCAGCTCAGTGTGTGGATGTGACTGCGTACAGCGGCTGGTTCACACCCGCCAAGAAGATGACATCCATGTTTGAAAGTCCAACAAGCAGATGCCGAGTTTGACTGTGAAAACCTTAAGCTGCCGAATCAGTTGTCCACTGTCAGTAAGACACAATGTTTAAAAAATGACCATAGAATTAACAGCAAAAAGTTGCAAAATTAATAAAAAAAAAAACAAAAACTATAGGTGAAAATACAATGCAAAGTTGTTTGTTTGAGATTATTTTTGTGCTAATGATTAAATAAAATGTGGCTGTAGTATTTAGAAGAAGAGTATGTGAACAAAATCAGATTTGTATGTAGACATTATGTATTTCTATTGTTTTGAGAAAATAAAACTGCAAATTGAAAAACAATGTGGTGCCGTTTAAATTGCAAAACCACAATGTTAAAATAACAGCCAAGAAGTAAACGTTTAACACGTTAAGATTTTAAATGTCTGAACTGATGGGTTTCTGTGGTTCAGCTGGTAGGGTGGGTTGTACAATAACCAAAGGGTTGGTAGTTCAAATCCTAGCTCTAACTGTTCATATGTCTTTTCAAAACTCTGAAGACACTCCTGAATTACGCCCAGTTTAGACCTGGTAGATTTAAAAAAAACACTGTGGGCACCGGCAGGTCTATGTAAGGTGTATCCCATTTACATTTAATGTTAAATCTACATATTTAAAATGTCAAATTTACATTAAATCTACATGTTACTCTGTAAATGTGTTTACGGTTTGATGTGTTTTTATAGGATTATTTTGGCAACGACAGCTGCCAGATTTTTTATATAAAAACAATGGGATTTTTTTTTTTTTTTACAGTGCACAAACATATATGCATATCAGCACAGCGGAGAAGCAGAACAGCTGAAATCTGATGAGAAAAAACAGCAAAGGAATGAAAAACAGAGAATAAGAGAATGAACAAATGCTCGAACACTTACTGACTGGTGATATACTGAACATATATTTTCCAAACAAATTCCACAGAAAGACTCAAATCAACAATTAAATGATCCTACTATCAAATAGTTTTGTATATTCACATCAATCCCACACCTGTACATTATCCTGGTTGAGTAAACGCTCAGGAAAGCTCCATATCGGCTTCTCAAACTAAAAAAATCACAAAATGCACAAACGATTGAGCAAATCAGTGAGTCTGATTTTAAAGATTTACCTTTTTAGCCTTTCCTTAGTTAAAAAGTATAGAGGCACTCACTACCCTCAACAGCGTTGTTGTTTTTTCATCGAATTTGTAGATAGGAAAATAGATTTGATTTTTATTTATATGAACAAAAAACACGTTATATAACTTGTTCGGAATAGTTCAATAACACTAATGAAGAACCAATTATTGGCCGATTGACTAGCATTGTTGTGTAATGTGGAGGCCATCGATACATAGTGACGAGCTGTGGAAGAGTGTCCATCTACTGTATGTGATCGTGTGTTATTATTATTATATTACATAACAATTAAGCTCTATAATATATGTTGTACACAAAACAAGATACAAAAACTACTCAACTTGCTTTATACACTACACTTGCATATAATTCTCACACGTTCACTTGGGTATTATTGATTTTATCTTCTACCCTCTACATGCCTGTATCTGTCATCTGTTTTTCCCCTTAATGTCACTCCCTCTAGTCATTCATTAACATGTGGGGGGGGTGGAGCATGTGACCTGTCCCCTCCATCTACTTCCAGTCATATTAAGCTGTACCTCCATCACATCAGCTGAAATTTCTCTTACAAAAATATCACTCTGAAGACCAGCCTGTAAAGTGATGACATACATTCACATGCATGCGTACACAAATACAGTGGCTGCACGCATACACACAGTGAAACATGAGCCCTCAGTCTTGGTCGTAATGCTGAGCTCTTTTAAGACTGCAGATCTTATTAACACTATTACCACTCGGTAGATCACAGTGTAGCTAAAACCTTCAGGATGGTTTAATATGTGATGTCTTTGTACTGAAATAAAATCAGTGTTTTGTGCGCTTTGAGATCAGCGTGGTGGCTCACCTTGGTGCCATCCAGGCTGATGATGCGGTAGACATTTCGTGTGCTGTCGTAGAAGTAGGAGACAGTGACAGCATGTTTGCTGGTGGGCAGCCAGTTCTTCTTGGTGCTGGGGTCGATCTGGAAGACGTGGGCCCGTGTGCTGTAGATGGGCTGCTCCCTGAAGGGGATGAAGAAGAAGTGGTGAACTTCTTTGTGCCGCAACACCAGAGTCTCACCAAACCCAGCACCGGCACCAAGCCTGTTGTCCACAGGGGAGTCAGATCGCCCTGGCAACCGAATTACTAGCTCGCCATCCTCCATAGTTACACCGCAGAGAGAGAGGCTGTCACAGGACCACTGCCAGGACACATTGTCTTGTATTCATGTAGCTGAATCTTAACTGAAGCTACAAATCTACAACTGAGCTCCCTCAATAACCGGACGCCTGCTTTCCCTCTCATATAATCTTTCTGCATGTAAATCAAAAACCTTAAATGCATGCAGTTATCCCGCAGAAAGTCAATGTTTTCCTCACTGCATAAGGTAAGAGCCGTCTCTGCCTGCTCCGATATGGGAATGCCTGCAGCACTGAGCGAGGGTCACATAGGAGAGCACGGGGGAAAAGAGACGGTTTAAGGCTAAATATAGACAGTAGGCTGTGGTTAACTACCAAAAACACACCCATCAAGGCCACAGTCTATACACATACACATATAACCCATGTGCATACACACTTTGACACCAATATGAAGGAATTCCAAATCTATAATCATGCACGACTGTTCAGATTTGCTCCTGTGTAGCATATAGATTAGAGCTACAATCAAAATTAAATGTGATGACTTAATTCCTTATTGACCTCTCTTTGATACTCAAACCAGATTTAGGATTTACCGCTTTTAGTGTTATTATGTACCAGATAAATAGAATGACAATCTTTGTTTTTTGACCACCATTCATCGGTGCTCATGCGCACCCACACCATCATCCATGTATCCATCACTCCTATGTTTGCTCTTACAGTGCCCTCATATATTCCAGCATTGTTGAGGCTTCTTGGGTAATATCTACAGTCAGTACACACACACACACACACACACACACACGAAGCACAGGGTGCAGAGGGAGATATTCTGGGCTGGCAGTGCTGGCAGAGCAGGAGATAGAGAAGTGCTTACACTGCACTGAGGGGGTGATGGGGGACATCAAAGGCTTGCTGTATAAATGAATATTAAAATTCAGCAGCAGCACCCCTCCTGTGTGTGATTAGCCAAGACTGGGAAAGAAAGAAAGAAAGAACATGGAGACAGGGGTAGAGAAGGGAAAGTCAGACAGAAAGCCAAAGAGAAGGATGGGAAATGGGAAGAGTATTGGAAGTCAGGGAGTGAATCTGGGATGATTAATGCTGCTCCACAAAGCTGCTTGTGGAGTGCTGTGTGCGAATTATCATAATCATCGACAGCAGTGTAAGTGGTGGAACTGTGAGTCATTTTAACTCTTTTCCAGCACACATCACACATCCACAGCCTGTCAGTATGATCTGTGCAATAGCCGCTTGGCAAGTAGCATCATTTTTGTTACATAATTTCATGGAGCTGTGGCAAATTTTGTGCTTTTTCTTGACAGGAACCAAATACAGATTTGTTGCTATGCTTTCATTTGTACATGGATGCCTTTGCCAGAGAGTTTGGTCCAAAATGACACCCACTACTTGCATATAATAATAATAATAATGATAAAAAAAAATAAAAACCCATAGTACCTCCTCCTACAACTGAACTTTGAAAGGCAGCACAAAAATGATTAATGTTTTAATGTTTTATGAAGGTATTTAGAAAGTAAATGTGAATGCCATTTCAGATTTTAAAAATAGGAACATCATCTGATAAAAAGAGCATCAGACCTGCTCCTGCAGCAATTGGAAAGTAGTTTTAGCCAGTAGCCAGATGAGAGTCATAGGGCTGTGCATGGAGGTCAGATCAGTGCATGTTGATCCTCTTGGACTTTGTGAACTCCAGCGGCAGCATGCAGCCGGCATGACAGCAACACAGATTTAGCAACAGGAAGAGAAGAAGCAGGCAACGCTTTGTGATCTTGTCTCGCTCTCATCAGCATAGATACTGACAGTAGGTGTAGTGTGTGTGTGTGTGTGTGTGTGTGTGTGCGTGTGTTCATGCATGACCATAAGTTAGAACACAACTTTTCACGTTTTATTGACGAAAAGAAGGACGGAGACAGAGGAAAAATGGAGGAAGATGAGGTAAGCAGTGGCCTATTGCGGGAGGCTGTGTGGTAGAGGAGGAAAAACCCAGATGAGGAAGAGGAAGAGGAAGAGGAGGAGGTGTTTAGCATGCAGAGTGCAGTGCATGACACAAGGGCAGGTGGTGGAACATGAATGTTAAAAACGAAAAAGAAGGTAGAAAGAACAAGTGGAAAAGAGCAAGCGAGTGGGGGCACAGTGATGAAGCCAGAGTAAAGGGGAGGGAAGAGGAGTATGTGGAGGAGGTGATGAATGTAGGAAAGGAGAGAGCACTGCTGAATCCTCCCTTCTTCTGGGAGAGGAAGATGACGAGAGTGGGAAGCTCTGAAAACAGTTACAGGAACTATGACTGTACGCTTTTGAAAGGAAGGTAAAGGAATAAAGTCACAAGGACGCAAGAAAACTTTTGTTATTGTAAAGGGATGATGATGATGATGATGATGATGATGATGATGATGATGATGACGATGACGATGACGATGAGGGGCATAATTTAAAGGGTTTTTACACCCATATCAAAAACAAATATGCTATTATATCTATGTAGTTTAAGCTATGATTATTTACCAAACTTGTAAGGAAATAGTCTGCATGAAAACTCCAAACATATTCATATTCCTCAGTTTATTAATATTTACTTGTTAAATTTTGCATAAAATGACACAAAATCGTCTATTCTGGCAGATACCATTTTGTTTTTGTGATCATTTTCAACCTGATGAGAATTTTTCATCAAATATGGCATGTGGCACACATATTAAGTCTTGTGTTAACATGTAATTAACACTTTGACAGGGCAAAAGTATAATATAAAATAAAAATATATATAAAAGTATTGTGTCATACTTTAATATGGATGTGAAATGTGACCCAAGAAGAAATTCCAATTTGTCATTTCCATCCAGATTTTGAGACTCTAAGATCATAAATTCCATGTCCTGAGACTTCCATATGTTTTGTATTACTATACAATGCTAAAGTTAAAGTTAACTCACTTTATCACTGTACACAAATTCATTTCCTGCATTGTGCCCCATCCTATTACACACATAATCTATCTGTTGTCTGGATATTTCCACATTGTCTGTACTTTTACTTCCATGCTACTGGAAACTTGAGAAGTTTTTAAAGTTCCATTTACACATTGTATTCCCTTGATTTCGAAATATGTTTTTTTTTTTATGCTGAAAATCCCCAAAGGTTCATTCCTACCACTTTCTCGCCCACATACCCAAATATCTCAGTTTTTTTGGAGCTGTAACAGGTGCTGCCTTCCAACAGTATGTAATCAAACAGCTTATACATTTATCATTTTATTCTACAGAGGATGCGTTTCATTTTCTGCTTCAGTGTATCCCCTTTAACTGTGCAGCTGTCCCTCTTTCTGCAGCTGGTAAAACAGAACCATAATGTAATAGTCCATCTCACTTTGGTTGCCACTTCCACCACGCCTCACTCCAGAAGTCCTTTTTTTTCCAGAGGTTTTCATTACAGTACATCTTATTTAAGATAGAGAACAGTCTTTAATGAGAGAGCTCCCTGTTGCTCTGTCTACTGAGAGTGCCTTGGATGACCTACAGTGTGATTTGGATGAAGCTGTGCCTGTGAACACTCTCTTATTCTCTCTCACACGCACACACACACACACACACACACACACACACACATACGGAAACAAAAAGATAGGGAGAGAAACTCAGTTGGTCCAGCCATTGATTGTATTTGCCCAGGAAATGAGCGCACAGAGTGTTGATAGGCATCTCCAGTTCTCATCCAACGCTAATGTCCTCCATGCCATAACCATTAGAGTTGGAAGTGACTTGGTACCGAGCCACGAGGAAGAAAGAAAATACGACACTATCTGTCTTTGCCATTACTGGTAGACAGATATCTGTACCTATGTGAGCCTCAATCTCAATTGCATCTTCATATATTCATACACAGTGTTGGGCAAGTTACTCCAAAACTGTAATCCACTACTTATTACTTGTTACTGTCATTTTAAAGTAATGCCTTACTTTACAATATTACTCTATTGA
>JAPTYR010189269.1:0-10058 GCA_029814505.1 Siphamia roseigaster
GTGATTTTGAGTACGGTACAGTACACAGTACAGTGCACTTAACATGGTGGCGATTAGAAATGGAACGTCCTCCGTACCCAATCACAGAACGGAAAGTGCGGTAAGTACGGGAATTGGAACACAGCCTTAGTCTCATTTTGTCTCTTATTTTAAAGCCACTTTTCTTCAGTGACCCTTGTGCTGCCTCTTGTGTTGGCCTTTACCTCTATTTTGGCTTTTTCATGAAGGCGGGGCTGGCAGGAAACCGTGTATAAAAAAGCAGCCGTAATTCTCCCTTTTTGCAATTGTTCTCTTCTCTTTTAAAGAAAATTCTCATCTACACTTATCATTGCACTTGTGCACATTCTCACACCCTATTTGGCTTTCCTTGGTGCTTGATTGTTGTTGATGTTGGTGCTCTGCCAAAGAATGATCTGTTTGCTCAACCTGTAGTAGTGTTGCAGTGAAACATAATATCCTGGCATTTACGGGTATCTGTGAAAGCTACAGTTCAACAGAGGAAGGAAGTTGTATTTTCTATAATCTCCGATAATGTGGGTGAATTAACTGAGCATGCTCAACCTTTTTTAATGACACTTGGTTATAGTCACACCCAGAAAATCCAACTTGCTCTTACCGTGTTAAGTCACTGGAGGTCAAGTTCAACACTCATCAGTATATTTGAAGGTCCACGTATGAACATAAGGGTCTATGTTAAAACCTCACCTCCTGTTCTTTGTCCTCAGGGGGTGTCCAAGTTAAAGGAGCAGTGATCCTGATCTTATTAAGGAAGTGTCAGCCGCTGAGTGAGAGTTTAAAGTAACAGGATGAGTCAGCCTCGCTCGACTGCCTTATTCAGCACCCACAGCGGATCTGCTTTATCTTTGTGAGGCAGTAAAAATTAAAAGCCTAGTATGATGGATCTCTCTATTAATGCAATCACAGAGTAGATGCAGTCTTGTGTGTGTTTTGGCATTACGTTGACTGTTGAGTTATTTCACAACAATCACTTGACAGGTTTCTATTCCCACAGCTTTTGTTTTCATGACCCCTGCCTTGAGAAACCTGAGATGTTGGGAATGATCTAAGGTGAAGGTATCTAAGCATGATTTACATCCATGTTCAGGCTCTGCTTAACCGTGAAACACCTTCATAATTTATGACTCCTTTGTATGAGAGAGAAATGTTCTTGGGAAATGTCTTGGGGTGACATTTTTAATCCAAGTTCATAATTAAGAAGCTGAAATGTGTAATTTGATCATTTCGGCTCTATTTTTTTTTCTTAATTTAATGTCATATTGTAATATTGTATGGGTTTGTTTCACAGACTCATTCTTGTCATTCCGGATATATGTTTTTGTCCTTCAAAAGAGATCACAACGGCCAATGAAAACAAGGTTTAACAATAGGTCTTGCGCCGATGTGCTTCATAGTTCAGTCCTAACGATAAAACATCGTCACATTTAATTTCTTCAAGATGCTTGACTGAAACTTTTAATGTCCTTTAATCATATCAGATTGCACCACAAAAGGCAAATCAGGTTTCAAGCAGAACAGTTTTGACAATGAAAGACTGCTCTTAACATAATTTAAAGGCATTAAGTTTTCAGAGTTCAGGTTTTAGTCCGTCAATCATTCTTCCATGTCTGCTTAGCCCATCCCAGTGCGTCTATTATGTGATAGACTTGATGCATCACACTCCTCTCAACAGACAATTCTAATAGCAATACTCAAGGAAACGTGCCTTTCCCGTGATGTCATCTGCAGCCAGTCAGGCCATAAGTAAGGACTGTGTGGAGCTTCTGCTTTGAAAGGCACTGGGCAGCTGCTTCTACGGTCTCCATCTGTGAAATGTATACGTTCAACGCTTGCCTTTGTTGCTCAGCGGCGATGGCAGTGACCCTGGGTCAGGGGTTTGAATCCCACTGTGGCTACCCATTGTGAGAATATATACACTTATAGTATTATAATGCAACATAATTTGGACCAGGTGTCATCCCTGTAGTTTTATAAAAGAAGATGAAATATCAAAAGTTACTCAAAGGGGAAATGAAGGTTGAGAGGGGGGGGGGCATAAGTGGCATCAGTGAAACCATCTGTCTGTTATGAGTGTGGGCAGAGGGAGTGTCAGGCACACAGTCTGTGTTTTCATACTGGCTACCTCCAATCCTGTCATTCTCTTTCACTAGAGTATGTTGGTTATTTTCCTCTGCAACTGAGGATTGTCAGTAATCAAGTGGTGACTCTCACAGCCCTGCTTCTCAGTTGTTTATCAGTATCATTTGCTTTGAAAGAATCTCCTCCAGCTACGAAAGAAAATGAGTAAAACAAAGAAACTGAACATATAGGTCTAACGTATTATGAACTAAGGTTATTCTTGCTTAAGGAAACTAAAACTAGCAGTGAAAGAAGTTAAACACAAGTCTTCAGAAACATAAAAAGTGCACAAAGTAACAAAATAAATTGGAAACTGAACTCGATCTTTAAACATATAAACATATTTAAACACATTTGTACACTTGTGCTCTGGACTAACTATCTCTCTTGCTTCTTGGATCCATGGTAACCTCCTGTAAATGGATTGATTTTGAAATCATGCATTCTTTCATCCTACATTTGCTGAGCTTTTGTAAATCAACTTTTCTAATAATAACAACTGAAAAACTAATACTAAACAAGCTAAACTAAAAATAGACAGTTTAGTGAAGATTCTTTGATACCAAAACCACTTAATACACTCATAAAAACCTCTAAAACTTAACAGAAAGCCAAATTAAACTCCAGGACTAAATAAAAATAAACAGTATTGAAACCTTCATAACTTTGTTCTTAATGTTGGAGCAGTTGAGTTTGTTTTACAAGGTGCAGTATTTCTACTTCCTCTGCCACATTAACACATGTTTGCAAGTTAATGTTAGTCTGAACTGGCCATAGACAACCTGGCTTGGTTTGTGTTACCATGACAACCGTACGCTCAGTTGGTCCGGTTATTCGTGGAAGATTTTGGATGGTGTTTGGGTTATTTTGTTCCATTGATTTTTCCAGGGTTCATACACAGTTCCTGAAGAATCTATCCAGTCAAGATTTATAGGGATTGCAGACAAATTGGTTTCTGGCTGAATGTGATGGTAATGACTTTACAGCAAGTTTCATCAGAACATGAAATACTCCCTTTTTTAAGATCCAATAAAAATCAGTCTGTTCGGCAGCTGTGGTGTGATTCATGCAATCAGGGAGAACGTTGTTTTTTTTTTTTCCGTTTGTTGTTTTGCATTGGCTGACATGTGTTGACATCTATGAGTGGAGCAAAACAACACACAGGGCAGTCCTTAAAGTTGCATTAGCCGCAGTGTTTTTAGTGGATTTAATTTGTAAGTGATGACACTGTGGATTGTTGTTGTCTGGTGTTGTAATCATGTTGCTTATGTTGACGTAAAAGGATATCTGTGGGTGGAACTGAAAGCTCCATGGTTGGCACAAAGAAGCTTTTCACCAGACCTTCAGATGAGACAGAAATTTATGATAAGGTGTCAGAAACAAGGCCAGAGCCCAGTCACTGGAATTTTACATAGAAGTCAGGAAAAATGTGAGGACGGTGAATGTCAGTGCAGTGTGAATTCTTACTCACAGCATTTTATGTCAAGGTAGAAGAGCCTCTAGGTAACAAATGAGTCCCCAGAATAAATATGCATATTCCCCATGATCCCCTTGGACTGTGATGTTTTATTTAATCTGTTTTATAATGCTTTGGGGTTCACCTATATAAGTAGGTGGAGGCTTGTTTGGGTTTGTGACGTCCTCATCAGAGTTTTTGTTTTTCTTGTAATGTGTGTTAAGTTGTTTTCACTCATAGTCCCATGTTGTTCCACATGGCTTACATTGGTCATGGTCATCAGCTGAGAAGGAGAAACTAACCATCCAGCCCTGGCATTCCCGAAGCCATGAGGGTGAAGGTGGCTGGGGGAGGCATTCCTCTGTGCACAGATGTGACCTATCCCATCTGGACTTTTGCTTTCTGTAAAACATAAGGAAGGAAATGAGGGTGTGAATGTGTAATTTTACTCATGTTTCTTGTCAGATATCACACTCCAAGTACACTGTTTTCACACCAAAGACTGACAAGCCTAAATCGCTATCCATTGAGACCTCATTTCCCTCCATAAACAAACTGTAGAAGGTCTCGGGAGGAGTGTGTGTCCAGACCACAAATACTCATTGTTACAAAATGTATGAGAAATTCTCAAGCAAACATGCTCGCACATCCGAACAGGGCTGGGAGTTGGGAGTTACACAAGTTGATAAACCTCAGTGTGCCTTAAAGCTGTTTGTTATGTGAGAGTGGTGGTCCCAACAGGTTGTAGTTTAGATGGAGTAAAAGTGGAAACAGTGGAGTAGTTCATCTGTTCTTTTTTTTTTTCTTACTCGTTATTTTTCTCAGTATGCATGAAGTGATTACCTCTCTCATTACAGTGTTAAAATGGGAAAGTGTTTTCCTTTGTCTTTTTTGTACCCTGTCCACAGTGTAAGCTTTAGGAACAAACATGTACCATATGTCTTGCCAAGAACATCTGCAGCCCTACCTTTAACCTCTTCCTTAGAGACACTGACACTCTGTTCATCACTTCCATCCTTCCTGTTGATCTTCAGGCAGTTTGGGCTTAAGTCCAGAAGCTTATCAACACTTAGTATGCAAATTCCCAATCACATCATTTGGTGACTGAAAAACCGTGGGATTAGAAGAGTTATTGTCACCATAACAGCTCATGAAAAACAATCTTTCGTATCTCATTTCATTCTAATGAAACAGCCGCAAGTAATATTGCCAAACATAGTGCCTGTTTATTGTAATATGAGTCAACTTATTTAATGTTAATTTAGCTGTTTACACATTATGATACCTACTAAATGGCTGGTTTGCATAAGCCACATGTCTCATAAATTAGATTGATTTTTGGAATATATCAATGAAGTAGCTTTCTGCTGTATCATTGTGGTGGCACAAAGTACAGAAATTATGCAGTGTAACCAAAATAATGCTCTAATCCTGTGCAGCATTTACTGCAGTGTTTACCATTAATAAATGATAAAATGGGAAACCAAGTGAGACAAGCTGTTACATTAAATAAAGTTATGGGTTTCTGTGAATTTGAGCATTGTTACAAATATTTGACGTAGGTCTGTATGTTATTGTATAAATGTTACATATGACGCTTGCCAGGTCTGTCTAAAAACATATGTCTAGATCTGTCCAATCTGGGACACTGGTCGCCCCTAATCTTTTGGTTAAAGGGGATCCTGTAGGTGACACACTTACACCCGTGTGAAGTTTGGTGTGACTGCTGGTGACCCTTATTGGGGCATAGGCAGAGCATGTGGAAAAGCCCTCTTTCTTTCATTAATATTCAGCATCAATCACAAGCTCCACCCTCACAGGCGCCTGCTGACATCTGGTGTGTTGTTCTGCTGACCCAAGCCACCTTTTAATCACGTGTTTTTATTCAAATATCTGCCGAGTCAGGCACAGACACAGGCCCATTCCAGCCTTCAGCCCTGACTCCTGATATTTATGGATGATTTTAATATTTATTCCAAGCACATTCCATTATCTAGCCATTAATATTCAGATCAAAAAGGTTCCACTCGTCTTTCAGCTCAGTTGCTCTTAGCAAGTTTCCAAAAAAGGAGACAAATCTAATATTAAAAGGGCGTAGTTCTAAAGTATGCGTGTGCACTTACTGAAGGAATAACTTTGATTCTTAGAAACTGGTTGAAACTGGTCAGATTGAAAGCATTAAACAGGCAACCGTTTCACTACTTTTGGGGGTATTACTTGTTAGCTAACAATCCTCTTTCTTGTGATTAGGAGTTGTGTGTGGCTGCAGTGAAGCCCACAGACTCATCGCTGTTGGATTTCCATTGGGACCTGCCAGGGCGGGATAAGCGAGCAGCTCACAGTGATGTCACTCTGCCTCAGCTACAAAGTTGATGTGATTACCATCCCAGAAATCACTGTCAGACTGTGGAGACCAAATTACCATGCTTGTTCCTTTGGCTTCTCCCTCCCCCTCCCTCTCATGAACAGCCCTTCACTTCTCAGCTTGCTCGCTCACACACTGTCTCCCTCGTCTCTGTGAGCATTCCTGTTGGGCCAGGTTCACCCTGCTGTGATATCATGCCCACTAGAGCTAGACTAATCACAGTCACTTCCCTGGATCATTCCCACACTGTGTAAGCCATTCATTTCCTAGACATGGGATTGTCTCTCCGACTTAGTCAGAAAAGTGTGGGGGGAAGATATTGTACTTTTTACCTAATTTTGGAATCCTCTTTTTCCTTTCTTTTCCCCCTTTTCCTTTCCCCAGGGCTCAATTCTGCTCTTATAAGTGGCTATGGAACCTGTGCCAATTAAAATCTCTTATCTCATTGTGTCTCTTCCTCAAAGGGAGTCTGCTCTGCACAAAGGGAACCACAGGAACTATAGTGGTGGCTTGTGTACAAGGTTTTGGTGGCTCTAAAAGCATTATTGGCTTCTCTCTTTGCTCACATTCCTGCAGCTCTCTTGAGCAGCCTCCTGACCACACAAGAAGGTTATAACACAGAACAGTCAAGAAGCAGAGTGGAGACAGAGGAGTTTGCCAGTTATCCAATATTTACTGTTTGCACAGTTATTCTTGTGTTTGTGTGTTGGCAAGCTGAGAAGATCTGAGACATCAGGAAGTAGATTAATGAGTGAGGATCTCAGTGCTGTAGGAAGCAGAGGAATTAGAGTCGAATTTACAGTTAGTGATTAGCGAAGCTCAGGGATATTGTTGAAACCAAGAACATAAACAAACCAATGAGTCCTTTCACAGATAGTAACTGATTATGGGGAGGGGCTAGTGGTCACGCATAACTGAGTGGTGGATGCTGAGGTTGGGGTCTTTCACATGTGGAGAAAGCATATCTTTACCCTTTTTTTATTTCTTACTTGTCGAGTTGTTCTTGGCTCCTCACCCGGTGTCCCCCCCCCGAAACACATACTCTCAATATATACACACTTCTCCCCATGCTTCTGCTGATAGAAACCTAATCCTTGGCTTTTATAAATGCATTCTTAAATCACCCTTTTGCCCAGAGTCTGCAGCGACGTACTGGAGCTGCCACATCTTTCAGACAAAACCACAGTTACAGATTGAATGGAAAATTTAAGTCAGTCGGCTTCTATTGGCCAATACAGAAACATAACAAAATGTATTTGTAGGCTTTTGTAGCATATGTTTTTTGTTTTGAGAATGTAAGAATTATTAAATAATTAAGAATGTTGGATAAACACTTTTATTTTCTTTATTCTATTTAAATACACAATTAAAAAGTAATTCTAGTATCTTGTAGTATTTTGGGGAAAAAAAGCATTAAAGGTTCAATATGTGAGACTTATGTGGAGTTTTTGTTGGGGGTTTGTTGATGTTTGTGAACCGTCTACAAATATAACACATGAGCAGACATAAGTATATGTGTGAATAGACTGTAAATAATCTACTTTCTTTGGTTAATTTTACCATGAAAAATCCTTCTACTCACTCCTGCATGCCTCTTTTTTGCTCCGTCACTGTAACAATATTGCATTTTCAAAGTCTGCTTGTAACCAGATCTCAGCACAACACAGACTCCAAAGCCAAAGTTTGAGTCAGCACACAAGCAGGATCAAATATTACTCCTTATACTCTTTCAGACAGGACTCTTCCTGTACATTGGAGTTGTACAGAACACACATTTGTATTTAGAGACAACTATGCTCAAGTGGTATTCTGGAACATCTGTGTGATAATGGCACAGATCAGAATGCATGTGGATACGTAGGTCAGATGAATGACTGGAGTGGGTCGACTGAAGTCATGAATAACAGGTTGAAAAATGGTAAAGTCTGACTTCTGTGCTTACCCAAACTTCCACACAGCTATATTAATGAGAGTTACAGTTTGTTAACATTTTAATTTCTGGCTTAATTAGTATCATGTGACACAGGAGCAGGATTCATAGACTGGGTCCAGTCATCTATCACCAGTTGACCGTAGATCTTCAGCATGGTCTTCAGTATAGTGGCTGGAACGTACTTGAAATGAAGGGCGTGGGGCATACATTGCAGAGAAGAGAAACTAGGACAAAACTGTAATGTGATCCATCCAGATGAGTATAAACACTAGATTTTACAGTGGATAAACACTCAATACATCCAAGCAGACGTTAGCAATCATATCAAAATGGAAGGTCAGTCAAAATTACAGCTGCCCTTTAAAAAACACTCATTTGGAAATTAAGGTGGGTGTAATTGTAGCCAGATTGTTTTAGCTCCTTCTTTAGAGAACCTGTCTTTAGTTGAAGTCTGTGAGGTTGCTCTTTCAGACAAGTTGCAGGAGATTTCACGAGGCACAGGGGATGAGGAAACTCTGGTCAGGATCTGTGGGATATCTGGACTGGAATGGCAGTTTGTACAGTGCAAGCGGATCACTGGAGCTGTGTTGCCAGGCAAGTTGAGCTTAAGCTGCCTGCTTGTATTTACACTGGAACAGAATTTCTGCAAAGAAAAGGTGGATAATGATCTTGTAGCCACACAGAGACCGGAATGCTAGCATTTGCAGAATGGTCTTTACTGGAATAAGACTTCATAGAAGAAACACAAGAAAAAAATGTGCTGATTCACAATGGAATTTTTTTTTTATTTTAGACGGTATTTCTTTTACTGTGGGTGTGTGTTTTTTGTATGTGAAGAAAAATGAGCAAAAGCAAGTTAGTTTAGTAGTGAAAGTGTCTTGTGGTGCTCGTGTGACATGCTACTGAAGGGGCTGTTTATATAACAAATTATTCCCCTAAATGGGGAAGGGCAATGAAAGGAGGAGACAATGAAATCATCTTGCTTGGATGGCTTCAGTATTGAGGTCGGCCCTGTTTCGAGCAGCCCCCCTTTTCACCATGCACCCCACACAGCGAGGAGAACTGAACACACACGGTAACAATACAGAGCAATGTCATTGGCTAGTAGACCACGCACTTCTGGCCAATAGCAGCAGCAAGCAGAGACAGTAGTGTATTTGGACCCCAGAGAGTGTGATTACCTATTCACAGGGTGTTTTATTTGAACTTGTGTAAAGCTGTAGCCATGCAGCCACTGAGTCTGCAAACGTTGGATGAAAATTGGCTACAGTGAAGCTGCAATCTTATCTTGGGTTTGTAGAATTCAGATATTATCATGGCGCTCTTATTTAAATAACAAAACATGGGTGATCTTCAGTTTGGTAAAACAGGTTTACAATGGCAGGAAAATGTAATCTAAGGCTATTAATGTTCTGAGGGTGATCAGTCAGGTGATAATGAGCTGTGAGATTATATCTGATAACCTGTTGACATTTTAAACTGACATCAAGTCGATGAGCTCAGCATTGTTTTAAAGTTAAACTCTGTTTCCCATCTGAGCTGATGAGAGTTTTTCTCTGGGTTTTGGTTACATAATGTTAGCATGTCAGGCAGGAACGCGCCTCCGATGACTTCATAGTCTCTTGGCAGACCGGGTCCACCACTTCTGAGGTATTTTCAGGAGGTGCTTTTGAAACTTGAGCGCTGCGGAGAATGGCCAGCACAAGCTTGTCAGGAAAATATACCCTAATTGATGAATATAAACCTAATCCGTTTCTTTTGTAGCTTCAGAATGTGGAAGGATACACGTAATCCTTTACCATCCAAAAAATGTAGTTAGGTACAGGACTTAGAAACACAGCTGGGTTTATTTTACCCTGAAGGTGATTTTTAAAAAGCTGACCTGAAGTTGATCACATGCAGGTCAGGGTCATGTTTTGACCTCTGGGGTGGATTTTTATCAGATGAAAAGTGTTTCATTGTCAGTACATTCTGCGCTTTAGTGAACACTATAATGTGGGTAAACAAGACTTTACATTTCAGTAAAACAGTATAATACTTATAACCTGACTCACGCCATCTGGTATTTGAAATACCATCTGGCGTCAGTCCCAATCCAAAACGATTTCATTTGAGGCGTCTTCTGTAAAATCTTTGCATGTGATTGGATATAGAGTCTGTCCGTCATC
>JAPTYR010189285.1:0-10051 GCA_029814505.1 Siphamia roseigaster
TTTTTATTTATTTATTTAATGTGTTTTTTGAGTTTTGTTCATGGAACAGGTCTCAAAAAGAAACTGATTTAGAAAAAGACTAAACGAAAACTACTGGAACCAAATTGCAATACTACTTCTTTCTTTCTTTTTTTTTTTAATTTAAAAGTTTTTTTCTCTCTTTTCAGTTATCATTATTTTTTTTGGCAAATATTTCCATGTTATTGGTTATTTTGGAAATATTTATTAGTTTTTGTTCATTTTGTTGCTTGTTTTGTTTATTTTTCTACATTCTGTTTTTTTATTTTATTTATTTTTTTATTCAAATTTGTGTCTTACTTTGTTCATATTGCTTATTGTTTTCTTGTTTTAGGCCTATTATTCATTTTTGTTCATTTTTATTGATCACTTTGGCTGTTTTTGTTCATTTTGTTGCTTATCTTCTTTTTTTTTTACTGTGAAACTGCTAAAGTCTCAGGAATTAAAGGGTTAAGCTATTATCTTTAAGAGTTTTAGTTATTTAAATGCTGAATTCCATATTTTTTTGAAAGATACATGATCCATACTTCCTTGAAAGCATGAACGATCCCACTGATACACACTGTTTAAATCATATGGACAATTTAAAGCCAGTCAGGACACAGTGAGAATAGAATAGAATAGAATAGGATAGAACTGAATCACTGTCTTTGTATGGTTCAGATACAATGAAATTGGGGTACAGCTCCAGTGCAAACAGAAGGAAGTAATAAAATGCAGTCTAAAACATATGGCACTAAAGTAATTTTAAAAAATCCATCAGTATTTACACAGTGCACGTACGAGTAGCACACATGTTGCATGCAGCAGTATCAGGAAGTAAAGTATATGATGCTTAATGGTTCAGCAATAACACACTGACATAAAACAGATTTTGCCTGTATCCTTAATCCTTTCATCAAGATAGATGATAAAAACATTCAGCCATCAATGGTGTTAGCCTTTTACAATGGGGGAACAAAATAAACCATGTTGTAAAATATTGGGCTTTACAGGACTTCTGGCCAACTCAATAAAATACAGCTCCACTGCAATAATGAAGTTTGGACTCAATTATTATGGCTATGAGCACTGATGAATATGGTGTCAGAACTGGACTAGGTTATATTCACTTGGCTCATTAAATAACACATTAACTTTTTGATCAAATAGGGGTATTGTGGTTTTTTTTTTCTCTTTCTGTGCCTAAATGGACACAACTGGAATGAAACTGGATGCGTGTAATTTGTAACATCATAGTAATATAATAATAATAATAATAATAATCATCATCATCATCATCATCAAGTTTATTTATGTCTCACAAAGTGCTTTACAATACAATAAGAATTAAAAAAATCTTTGGCATCCACAGGTATAAATGCGCAGTTATAAAAACACACAGGTACACTCAGAGACATAAGCATAAAACCATAAAAGCGAAATATGATTAAACCCCCTCCTCTTAACTAAAAGCCTGGCTAAACAAGATTTTCAGTTTCTTTTTAAAAGATTAAATCGAGCTTGTAGCCTGAGAAAACATACTTCACCATCCTTGTTTCACATGATCGACATTTTCATTTATTGTTCACCGAAGTTTAAGAAACAGCGCTACTGACACATCCTCTCCCCTGCTGTGGAATAATATGGTACTGCAGTTTCATCGGTTTTAGCTGTTGCCATGGAGATGAGTACCACGCCGGAGATTGGACTCCAATGTATATCTGAGACAATCTGATGGACAGGTAATCTAAAGGCAAATTTATCCAACGATATAGGATCAATCAATCAATCAATCATGGATTATTATTATTAGCTGTAGTAGTGTTAGTCGTTTTAATTATTTACTGGGTGACTGACTTAAAGATTGATTGATTGATTGATTGATTGATTGATTGATGCTGTTGGATAAACTTGTCATTAGAGAAGAAATTTTTTAAAAAGAAAACAGAAGATAATCTGTGCATTTTTTCAAGCAAACTACCTGGCATGTGCAGTAACAACCTTTTCAGATGTTTTAAAACACACCATAATATGCGGTAAAGTGTATAGTGCATATACAGAACTGTAGCTATTTGTGCAGTATATCCTAAAAAAGCCTCTATTTGAGAACGAAACTTTACTTTTCTACTTTCAAAATTTAGTTGGGATTTATTTTTTGTTAAGCGTATGTAGGCTATCCCACATACAGTAGGCTACATCATGCATGCCTGTAATAGCGATTTTTTTTTTAGTTACTTTAACTTCATACAGGCTATTAATCTAATACATTAGAAGAAAAAACACAGGTATGCAATTTCAAACAATGAATAAGTAGGCTAAATAGTTTTTTTTAAGTATCTTTATGCTCAATTGAACTGTAAAAAATGAAACAAACCAAAGTTATGGATTATTGTAGATGACAGTATCATTCCTTGTAGGGGATGAACGTCCAGTGTGAGTAATCTAAGTCCAGATCTGGATGTTGATCGCCTCCCTCTGACTCGGCATGTGTGTTATCTGGAGTAGAGCGGTAGGCCCTTTTGGCTCCGGTTCCAACTCCAGTCAGCCTGCCTCAGCCCTGCGCAGTCAACCGTCAGCCGCGCTACTGGGTGCAGGGATATCCCGATGAAAAGGGAGACTGTTCGGAAGAAGTGTCACATCTCTACTGGTAAGATCCGCTCCCGATTTTTTTATCGCTTGTATCTGCAGCCTCTGTGTTTACAACTGATTGGCGTAAAGCTGTTCACAAAACAGTTTTGCTTTTGCTTGTTTGGTGTCAGAGACTGGCCAAAGGCCCGGTGACCCACATTCTTATCTAATGCTGCATGTTAGCTAGCTAGCCTCAGCTAAAAGTGGGTTGACATACATATTGTACAGTGTTGCAGGCGAGTTGGTTTGCTGTATTAAATTATAAAGTTGTTAGTCGCAGGAAAAATAAGGGCTCTGTATTCGTCACGGATAAAGGTGCCTTCACAGTGTGTGTCACTTGTCGCAGTAAGTGTGGCGAACTGTAAAGGTCTTGTTTTGTTGCTCTAATTGACGTTAGCATGCGAGCTAGGTGGCGTTAGCCGTCTCGCAATCAGTGCCTGGTTTGCCGGCCGGCTTCTCCGACAGCAGAGGAGCCGGCACACAGGCTGCTGTACACGGGCTGTCACTACCGGGGAGGGGGTGTCCTTCGTTAAACTTTGTACCTGATACTTGTGCACATCTCACCAGCTTCTTGTTTTTAACAGCCACTGCCTGCTTTGTGGATTTTATTCACACGGTGCTAATAATGAATTAGTGAAAGCTGCGTTTGTCTCAGACTCCTGTACTGTCTTTGCATCCTGTGTTCTGATGTTGTGATTATTGGTCATGGAGGCACTTAATACTGATCTTAAGTATCTTTAATAATGCTGTGTATTTTGTCTAAAAATGTCCTAAAATGAAAGAAAATTTCAGCTCCAAAAATGTGTAAAATACGCTTGAGATATTAGATTCTTCCTCATATTATTATTATTATTGTTATTATTATTTAATAATAATACGGACATACTGTAATAATACAGTATGTCCGTAATTTCTAGTGGTAGTTCATATCTAAAATAAAGGAATGCTGTTATAGATACTGTCAACACAGATCTCATAGACTTTACTTTAGATTAACCAAATATAAAATTTCAGTGAAAACTACTTAATATAGCATTTTGAAGATTTCGTTAATTTATTTTATTACTAATTGCTCTGTTTTGTGCAAGTGAACAAAGGAATATTTAGATTAACAGTCCTTCAGACCACCATCAAGAGTATCTGATAATAAAATTTTAAATGCATATATATGAAATAAAACAACAGATAACAAGTGTGTAATGCTGGTACTGGTTAGTCTTTATAGGCAGCTTATATATATCCGTGCATCTGTTTTTCTGACACAAATCTCATCCTTATTTTCATATGTAAATAAAAAGCAAGTAAAATGACACCAGCTACACAAATTTCAGTTCAGCCTGAATGATAATCACTGTTTCCATTTTCTTCACCACTTAGCTAATTCTGAGAACATCATGCTGAGATGGGGTGTGGTACAACTCTGAATGCAATCCGTTCATACAAACTCAAAGGCATTCAGCATCCACTGTAGTTTGCTGTTGGTTGCAAAAAAACATTGCTCTATTATTTATCTACATATTATTGTATGTAATGATAATCATTTGTCCTTTGTGTCGAGTCCTACATTATTTTTTTTCCCCTAAAAACTCAACTGAGATATTAACAGACTGCAGCTGTATTCATACACATATTCTACGTGGACTTTTACTGCACAGATATCCTGATTAAGCACAGAGAACTGTGTTGCAATTTTTTTCTTTTTTTACTGGTAATTGCTGAGGCTGGCAGCAGGTGAGAATGGGAACAGCTTGTTCCATCTCCATCTGCAAGTCTATGCTGTCTTTATTATCTTGGATTTAGTTTCATTGCTGCACATTATATTTCACATTTTGAAGCATAACCTCAAAGTATTCTTAAAACATAAACTGCAATTTATCCTGAGTGTAGGTGTGTTGTAGGACTTGGTTGTGAATTTCAACTTGAGATATTTTGGCAAATATACTGTTAAAAATCTGACAAATGTTGTTTGGACTCACTTGATGCCAAATTTCAATATATATAGAGTGTCAGTGCTCATAAATGACTTTTGGACATTTTTATTAAGGACATTATTCTGACAGCTGGCTTCAAATTGTGGTGAAGTTGAGAATTTATTATGGTGAAAAACTGCACTGATGGCAAGAAAATGTAAAAGAGCTATAAAATACAATGACAGATTCATGCTGTGAAATGTGTATTAGGTTTTGTTTTGATAAAATTGAAAATTGGTATTAAAAATGCAGTGGTTTCAAGCCAAGGTATTGTGTCATTGCCATTGTTAAATGTGTTTAAATGTTGCCAAGCCTTATTTAGATTAAGCTTATAGCAGAAGGTATTTTCTTTAAATATGGTAGGTGAATTAACAGAACTGTTTGAGATGAGAGGGATAGAAATATATACAAATTACATTATTATGTGTTACTCCCAATAATTAATTGTTATATGCCTGTCATATTAGGCTTTTATAATAGAAGGCTTGACAGTCTGTATTTTTCTGTCTTTGGACTAATTCAGGCAGTTCAAGTCATCTAGTGGACTGATGAGTTGTGGCACTATTAACACAGGCATTTTGGTTTACCAACTCTTCATAGGATACCTGTTGCACTGTACATGAGATGTATTAATTTAACATTTCTGAAGTGTATTCTATTACAGTGGAATACAGAGTTTCTGTTTTGGTTCTGCAGTTCACTACAGTTGACTTAATGATGGAATAAATGTCATTGCCTTGGCCCTACTCCAGTGCCCCTGATGTGCCCGGTGCCTCTCCAGATAATAATTCCTTCAATAGCTTCATTATCGAAGGCTTGGTCTTCCTACTGATATCAGTGAGAAATTTCACACAATGCAGTCACCATAACAGTATTGACGTTCATGCCTCACGACCCACGTAATTGTTGGTTCTAAAATATATAACTGTTTTCCATAATCAAGGCCAACCATGTGTTTGTTACAGTCTGTGATGTCATGAGCTTGAAGTTTTGTCTCTTTATTTAGACTTTTCTTAACTATAGATGACCCTGACATAACCTTTATAACTGAATCCTTGTTACTAAAGGTTGAAGGTAACTGGTCAGTAGAGCGTTGACCACTGGAGTGTTGGATATTTATGGTTTTAGATCTTTCAGCTTGACTTAAAACTCTTCCTCAATACAAAACTGACAAGTGCAATACATGACATATTTTGATTATATGGAGCCTACTATGGTGGCTAGAACCTTTGTAGCATTTTTATCTACTGCATCTTGTCTGTGCACTCTTAAACTAAAATGACTTGTGCTGTTGTCATCTGTGCAGTTTTAATAGCTGACCTCACAAGTCTGGTATTGTTATGACTACACAGTGACGTTTACTATCACAGCCCAGTACAAAATAATTTGTCTGCAGTCTGCTTCACATAGAGTTAACACTGTTTATTCAAATATTGTACATGTTGAAATGTGACTTATTCTTGTTGCATACATTGGATATAATGATTGTTTTTTTTTATGTCAGATTTCTAATATTTAGATTTCTTTGCAATAGCAAAACTGGCATTTACCTTGTGCTGAATCAAATCAACCAGTACTTCTAGTTCAATATATAAAGGTGCTTTTGTTGCCAAAGTTTGTCAGTTGTAAACAGGACAATACTTGTTTGGCAGGTAAGATGATAAAATCATTGTTTAAGTCTTTCTGTCGATATGTTGATATTTAAAGCAGTGTTTGATGTTTGTCACCAGTTTTTCATCAAATCCGTAAAATGTGAGTGATAGTCTAAGTATCACAAATCTGTTAGTCTTTCTGTGATCACGCACCTGAATCACTTTCCCCACGGTGAACAACTTGGAAGTTGGCTCTATCACAAACCATCTGAAACCGAAACCAAACTGTTACTTGGGCCTTTTTGGAATTCGACGCGTGGCGGTTTGGTGTTGTTTTGGTTTGTAAACAAACAGATGTCTTGCGATGGAGTCAACTTTGAAATTGTTCAGTGTTCGTAATTCAGTTGTGTAATCATGTAAAGACTAATGGATTTGTGATACTGAGGCTATCACTTGAGTTTTACAGATTTGATGAGAAATTGGTGACAAACGTCATACGCTGCCTTAAATATGCCAGAAACACTTCTGTTTTTGTTTTGTTATTAATTTGGACTGAAGGAGCAGTAAGTTAAATGCCCATTAATTCACTTGCATGATGAATGTCACTGGTCTGTCTTTTTAAAAATATATTGTCCAGTTTCCTAGAACTCTTAAGACGAGGACTCGACCAGAAGCAACATGATCTGCAGAGAAATCCTCTCTGCCACACAGTGCTGTTTCTGTCAGGCTGACCTTTCCCAGAGAGCTCAGAGGACTCTTCCTCTTGAACATTCTCTCAGCAGTTGCTTCTTTACAATCTGAATACACTACCACTGAAAACTCTTCACTTGACAAAGGATATTCCTCTTCGGAGGGTTGTTCTTTATATTACTATAATCCGTTATGACAAATCTAAATGGGATGTGGTTTGGTGTTCCGCTTTCCAAACATCTGTTTCAATATTATAGGAATAACTACAAAAAACAAAACAATTTTAAATGGTCACCTGAATGTTGTGTGACTGTCTTAAGGTAAAAATGTAACCTTGTCCTTTCGAATTACATCATGTGACAGTAGCTTACAATACGGAGCCAATACACTTACCTAAAATTTAGTTTTGGTTACATGATCTCTTTTTCAGACTAGACATAACCTTGTGTACAAATATGTGTTTAGATTGAATTAATTCTTTTTATCTTTATCCTATTCTCTAGGACAGATGCGGAAGTGTGCACGTCTTATTTGTACTGCAATGTAATCACTTCAATTACTTCAACTAAACATATACAGGAACTGTTTACATTGATTTGGAGGGATGTTAGCTTGTTAATCCAGCTTCATATAAAGGATGTTGGTTCATTTCTTTGCATGGATGCCCCTCCCCAGGTTCTTCCATAGTATTTGCATAGTACTGCCATCCAGAATTTGACTCTGCCATTTCTTGTCATTGGATTTCTTCAGCTTTAATCATTTGCAGTATTGTTTGCCATTGGTGTCATATTTATGTGTTTTTATGTAAATTGAAAACCTTCATTTTTCTGGTACAATTGAGAATTTTGAGACTCATCAGAGTATAAACTGTCCTGGTTCAGTGATAGGGCAGCACATGCAGATGGGATAAAGGTATTTGGTCAGTGCTAAATTTAAATCTTCTCATTTAAGCCAAAAAGTTCTACTTGGGTCACATCCATACACTTCACGTTCTTCCAGTAACATTCTGGTTTATCTACGTAACAGTCAACAAGCAGAAGATGAACAGAAATGTTTGTCTTAAGAGTTGCCATGTGTACCATTGTTGTCTATTGTTCTTCAGATGGCGGAGACATGAACGTTGACATTAGCCAAAACAGGATAGACTGTTGATTTCCAGGACATCATCTTAGAGTTGATTGTGAAATCGTGGACTGTTGCATAACGTGTTTATTTGATTTTTGTTGCTGGTGGTGAATATTCTCTGTGCCCCATCCGCCTGACAGTTGACACCAGTAAAGTCTAAAAAAAATTTCCCAAAAATTTTGGGGAAAAAAGGTAAAAAAAATTTGGAGTTTACATTAACAAAGTCAAAAAACTTTCTTTGCAACCTCTTGAGTATCAAAAACTATTTTTCTAAACTCTTCATTGAATTTTAAATGGATAGACTTTCAAACGGGACTCAGATCAGTAATGTGTACGTTAGACAAAACACAATTACTTAGTCTTTGATGCTATTATTTCACTGGATCATAAATTTGGGGTCAGGTAGAATAGTCACGCATCATTACACTTTCTTATAGTTCTTTATGCTTCACTTGAGGGATCACAAAACAAACCTGCATATTTTAGATGTTACAGCTGATAACGTTTAACTCTTACTTAATTGAATAGCTATATAATGGATATAATAATGGGATAATAGATTAGTTGATTAGATAATTGATGGACCAAGACCGTCATCTGTATCTTAAATGGCTATTTTTGTAAAAAGTTACAAGTTTTGAATCTCTCATTCACACATACAGCATGCTTTCAAATAGTATAGTGTATCTGCTTTTCAGTGATAGTACATAGCTCTTATTTTGACATGTAAAGGTTCCAGAGTGAAGGTGTTTAGACCCCAACATTGTGCAACAAAGAATTTCCTACTTTGAGCCAATGAATGTCTCTAAATTGTTTCAACAATTTAGCAGATTAGAGTGGACAGTAATTTATTTGTAAATTGAAAACATCTACATAGACCTGGATGATAGAATAACGATATTGCAAAAATAACTTTTTTTCTTTGATAGGAAATGTTTAGATGACGTTTTTGATAGAATTCATTCATCCATGTTTTGACAAACACAAGAACAGCTAATCGTAATTAAGTAGTTCTGCACCAAACCAATCACACTAGAACCACATAAAGTTAGGTTGATGTACACAGCACAGTCGTAAGAGCAGTCGCAGCTCTAATGCAAATGTTTGAGCTGCTGTGGGAGGTAATTGGTGTTCCCTTGGGAGAAAATTTGACTGACAACTCAGGAAACTGGGTTACTGAAAAGTAGGGTGTGGCATACAAACTGGGAATCAGGCGTTCAAAGCATGTTAAATTTCATTTTCTGTATAAAAAAAAATAAAAAAATAAAGATTTAATTTTTTACAAAAATAGCCAGTTATGGAATGCAACCCAGCGTATATACCCCTGGCAAAGTGAAAGTGGTCTGTTTTTATTTGTACTCTTTTAAAACTTGAAGGCTTTTGTCTGCTGGTCAGACTTTTAGTTTTTTTAAAATACCTGTTTTATTTATCTGAAACAGTTGTACAATGTTTCTCAACACATCTGTCATGTTGAACCTCTGACAGAAAATAAATATTTAAATAAAAAATAACCTGATGTCTTCACAAGGGATGCACCAATTCACCTTTTTTGGACACTGATCCAATACTGATATCTAATGTTTTAGTATCTGTAGATACAGATGCAGGAAAAAAAAGGGAAAAACATGCTGAGTTACCAGACAGTTTGCCTCACTGTGTGGAAGAGACTGGGATCATTCTGTGTTGCAAGGTAACATCAGACTTGAATTTAACATTACTTCCCTAATTTTTTAAAATGAATAAATCTAAATGTTGTGATTTACTTATTTAAATACACGTGAAAAAGTACAACATTCAGGGAAAACACTCCTGTAAACATAAGATTTTAAAATCCAATATAAAAGTAACCGTAAAATAAACTAGAAAAACATGAGGAGAGCGCAGACTCCGCCAAGGCTGTTCATTGCCCCACCCCCTCCCAGATGACCGAAATGAGCGCGAGGTTTCACTTTCACTTCTGCGAGTGCCGGTCCGGTCCTACCAAATGAAAGCCATGCGTGTGACACCCCCCCCCCCCGACTGATTGCCACCAAACTTTTATCATTT
>JAPTYR010189344.1:0-27144 GCA_029814505.1 Siphamia roseigaster
GAATTATGGTTTTACAGTTTTTCAATGATTAAATAATTATCTCCTACTCACTTGTTTGGTAATCTCCAGATTTCTCTCTGCCAGGTTTTGCTCCATTTTGGTCCCATAAGCGATAGGGTTTCGAACTTTGATGATGCAGGTGCTTCCAGATTCAAACACAGGATCCAAGCCATAAATGACCTTCATTTTGCTGGATTTATGAGCGCAGCCCTCCCCAATGTGCACCTCCTTGGTCATAATACGACCAAAGTACTTCCCACCCCAGCTGCCAGAGTCAGCCAGACCTCTACTGAACAGCAAAGGGGTCATTTCTATCTCCTCTCCAACTAAAGGGAAACAAATGTGCAGATTTACAATTATTTTGTCAACACTTTTCTATGTAATTTTCTGTAAAAACCTGATACATTAACTGTTGATATAATGCATACCTTCCAGATCATCTTTTAGTAATATTTCTGACAGAACTGTAAAACAGCAAATACATGAAAAAAAGTCATGAAAGTGAGTGAATTATTTAGATCTAGATTCAAAACTTCATTTTCCTGAGTGTACACTTACTGTCCACACTAAGCAGGAAGTCAGTGGTATCAGACCCATATTCATTGTTTATTGTACAGCCATATACTCCACAGTCTTGACTGGTTGCAAGAACAATAGCCAGTGCCACTTGGCTTTCATCACCACCACTGGGCCATAAAAAACAGGAAAAAGGTGAAACATAATAACTTCATGAGTTTGATTTTCTTGTGGCTGTTACAGCAAAGTGAGTCAATAATGTCAACAAACCACAAGGTGTCACTATAAGACAGCTGATTGCTCTGTGTGTCAGTCTGCTGACTCAGCAATGAATAGCACATATATAGACTTTTAATGCCCCCTGGAGATGGGAAAAATATTGTATCGAGTTACAGCTTCTGTCTAGCCAGAGATTCACTTCTGTGTGTCAAGCTCATGGGTTTATGGTCACATGAGCTGGTCATCTCTGAAGTGGGAATATGAGAATAACCCAAGGCTCTCTGTGACCCAAATTAATCCTGTTCATCCTTGTAGCATTATTATTCCACCTGCCCATTTTAACTAGGTTAACCTTTGAAGTAACTGCAGCAATAAAAAGAAGTAACAGCAACAGACAATGTATAAAGTCTTTGTTAATAATCTGTAACAAATTAAACATGTTGTGACCTTGATTCTCAGGCTACCAGAGTACTGTTGACATGGTGAAACATGAGGGGTATTTACCTTCTCTTCACCTCCAGTATTTCCTCTTCATCTCTGTACCACTTGATTATGGAGTCACTCAGTACATTGAAGAACTGGCACCAAAGCTTCAGGTGTCCGGAGGCATCTGGGAAAGGCTCTCCCCTGATTTTTCGGATGACCTGAGGAGCTGGTTGTGCATGAGAGAGGGGGTACCCAGCAAGGAACCCAAGGTAAATATACTATCCTGGGAGGATGATGCTTTCTAATGTTTCCACTTCCTCAAGTCTCAGTCTACTGATCAGGCTCATATGTCCACAAATCTCAATAACACACATAAGTCATTCAACAAATAAGCGGTTGTGAGTCTACAGTGCCTGGATATTTGTTTATATTCTTTTTTTTCTGTTATGTTAGTATACAATCAAGATATTGTACTGTGAAAGGCAGTCTAGCTCAGGGGTCACCAACCCTGGCCCTTGAGAGCTACTATCCTGTATGTTTTAGATGTCTCCCTTTTCCAGCACGTCAAACAATCATTATCAGGCCTCTGCAGAGCTTGATGATAGGCTTATCATTTGAATCAGGTCTGTTGAAAGAGGGATACATCTAAAACATACATGATAGTAGCGCTCAAGGACCAGGGTTGATGGCCCCTGGTCTAGATGATAGAATGTGCAAAAAAGGCAAAAAAAAACAAACTTGTTTGTAACATGTTGCACTCAGGATAAAAGTCATGCCACAGAGACATGGGCTGTTTACCTTTCAATGGGTCTGGCTTTTTCTCAGCAGGTTTATCTTCTTGCTTGGTGTTGACTACCTCGACTGTAGGAATCTCTTCCACAACTTTTGGCACCTCCAAAGTGGCCTTTCTACGGTTCAACAGTGGAGAGCGTCTCTCCATTGGTGGGGTATTCTGTCCAGTGGAAGCCTGTAGGAAAGCTGCTCTGCGAGCCTGGCTGGGTGACATATAGGGGGTCTCCTTCTTGTTTTGATTGTCTAAAACACCTGTAACTGTCACACCCTCTCCATCATCTTTAGGTTTTGGGATGAAAATCTTACGACGAGCTCCAGAGGCCAGCTCCTCGGGTGTGGCAGAACGTATAAGTGAGAGACTGTCTCTTCGTTTCAACCTGGGACTGCTTTCACAGGAAAGGGATGATGTGGGGGTTGATCCTCCACTTACATCTTCATCTGCTTTATCACTCTGACGGTCACCTCCAGTGTCTGAATCTGGAGCTGATTTGGACATAGATTTCCGAAGGCTGGCTGGACTCAGGGATGGATAAATTGGAGGCTTAAAGCTTAGTCTGTCGATAGATACCGAATTCTCTACCTTGGCATCTTTCAGAGGCTTTGTATTGAAAACATCATTTACAATGTTGTCTTCTGTTTTATTAAATGATGGCGCAAAGGGACAAACCTTTGCTGTTAGATCATCTTTTACAGGTTTCGTGTTTAAGATCCCGTCCACAGTGTTGTCCTCTGTTGTTTTACTTAGTGATGGCACGTTGAGAGACACATTTGGTGTTAGAGTTTCATGCAACATTGAGGGACAGCTAACTATTAAGCTCTTTTCTTCCATTTCTTGTGTTTTTTGAGATGAATCACTGTCAGTGTTTCGCTTTGTTCCCCTTTGCGTGCTGACTACAGTTTCTGTTTCAGTCCAGTCCCTCTGACTTGGCACTCTGAGTTCAGGATCACTTTCATGACAAGTTACAGAGATTGGTGGAACCACAAACAAAGACACCATTGAGGCTTCAGAAGGTACTGTTGTACCTGTAACTGGGCAGTGGACAAATGTATCCTCCTCTTTGTCATCAGTACATGAAATATTTATAACTGGAATCGATGAACAGTCTGTTTGAGGGTGCTGTTCACTGATTTTCATTCCTTCCAGATCCAACTCATATGTTTTTGTCTTATTTAATTGTGTAACATCCTTGTCTTTTTCAGTTGGTGAGAGGTTGAAGTCATTTTGCAAACCTATCAGTGGGGGCAACAAGGCTGAAGTATCTGCCACACTGTGGTCTTGAACCTCTGGCACACTGGTTGCATCACATTTCTGCAAAAAAGTACTGTTTGATTGTGCTTCATTAACTGCTAAAATAGTTAGGGGTAAAGTGCACTCTTTTTGCTCAGGCTTGACTACTTCAGTTTTTGGGATTGTAATATGTGCATCTGGATTTATATCTGGTTTAATTTTGTGTGTGTCTTCAGTGGTAGATATTTGTATTTGTGAAATCATCTCTGAGTGTTTCTTATTACTATCTCGTTCAGCAATATTAACTGGTTCCCACAAAATAGTATCATTACTGTTTTGTGTTGTTAAAAAGCTCTTTGAATCTGACTTTTTTATTCGAGTACATTTTTCTATCTCCTTTTCAGGCTGAGAGCTTATCTCTGCTTCAGTGTTCTCACATTCTAAAACCACTGGCACCTCTATTTTCATACCATCACATGAATTCACTTTCAAATCTGTCTCCAAAGAGGAAACTAGTGTTTCTTTGAATTCTCTTTTCCTGTCACTGCTATTTGAACTCAACATTGAGCGGAGACTGAGGCTTTCTACGCTTTCCTCTTCTACAGAAGGAGCACCATTTAGCCCCATTTGTAGGTCATATGTGTCTGAGCTCTGTGGGGCTGCAGTGGGTGGAAGTCCTATGTTCATTTCCTGAATCACTGAGGTACATTTGGCCTCTTTTAAACATTCTTGCTCTGTACTATGTGCTGTTATAGCTGTTGAAGGTAGAAGCACCTGATGTGGTATTTTAGATTCACATGACTCTAATCTCTCTTCCAGGGAGGAGGAGGTTAATTCAGTATTCTCAGATCTGTTTATGTCTGAACACGGCTGTTTGATTGATTTCACTTCAGCTTTCTCATCCTCCCATAACTTATTGGATAGCCGGTTCTCTGCTATGTCTTCTTTAACCGTTTTATCAATCATCATCTCTTCATGCTGTATGTCGGTCATGGCTTCTCCAGAGCAATGGTGGTTTATTGCTGAGATTACACTATTCGGGGGAGTCCAGCGATCCTCCAGACATGTGTGGGTGGATGTGGGAGTGTGCTCTTCATCACAAGGGGCTTGGGTATGCGGCAACAGAGAATTATACTCTCTGGTTGAAGAAACATCTCCTGTGGTTTGGTGATTAGGCTGTGGTAAAACATCCACCCTATCTAGCTGATGAAATGGAACCACTATATTGAATGTGTCACACACTGTCTCTTCCACCTGAGGGAAAGTAAACACACAAAATGCACTGGTATTACTAAATAAATGACTAAACAACTTATCACAAAATAATTGTACTTCATTCCCTCAGAAATCTTTAGAAATTAAACGTACTTTCAAGAACCTTTTTACAGCTAATGGAAACTTTCTGTGACCTTTAACAGTGAGGCTCTGTGACATTCTCAAACATAGACTAGCTTTTCTACCTTAAGTCAAGAGAAGGATGAACAACAGGTTTGGAAAACATAGTGTTAGAATTCAGTCAGACAAAACATGTGCTGTGGTCAGCATGTGCTATAAGGTTAATCACTAATTAACAAGTAGGTAAAGAGTTAATAGTTCAGGAAATGTCACAAAATTACCATGTGCTTTTGTTTTATGACCTGTCAGCTTATTTATGGAACCTCTTCTTCTTGTGCCATGTGCAATGTGACGTTAACTGTTTACAGACAACTATAAAACTGCAGATGTTCACATGTTTTAAACTAGGCCTCAACAGAAGAATTCACTTTAATATGTTTAGATGTCTGTCAATTTAAAGATTCAATAACTTTTCAGCCTAAAATGGAAACAAAACAAAACAAAAAAAACATTCTGTGACATGAATTGTCAGTTAAAAAACTGGTGTTCTCATATACGAAACAAGTACAGGGGAAAGCCCCTCATCCTTTTACAGCAAAAAAAACTTGTTTGGCAGTGAATGAATGGTAGTTCATTTCTAAACAGAACAAGTCACAACACATTCATAATTGACATAAATCTGTGCCCCTTGGAGTCAGACAACAAGCATTCAGTAAATGGCATGTTGTAAATAATAATAATAATAATACTCATAATCATAATCACAGTCATAATTATAATTATAATAATATATAACAGAAGCATGTTACATGACTACTTCATCTAGTAAAGCTTTTAGTAATGATGAAAGAATTGTTGGGCTTTCTACCCTCACTGCCCCTAGTTCCGTTCTCTCGGCCTAAAGTTCATGCACATGACAGCACATGTCATTTCTCAATGATGAGTTGTGCCTGAAGTGAGTACTCAGAAAAAAGAAGTTGCTGTTTTCAAAAGAAGGGAACTAGTGTCACGTTTCAACTAAACAAGAAGCTCTGGTCATTATCACACCTATGCATGTAAATAAATATAGCACAAATGAAAAAGTGATCATATAAACTTTCTGACTTCCTCCAATTATTCACAAGATGAAGCCTGACATTATAAATCATCACAGAAGTGGTAGAGTTTTAGTTCTGTATTATAGACATGCATTCTTTCTACAAGTATATAGTCACCAGCCAGTTTCTTTCCTTCATGCACCCAACAAATATGGAATTTCTGTGTTATTTCAGTGTAATGTTAGATGCAGTACAGGTATTTACTGTGTTTGTGCAAATGTACAAATGTACATTTACAAATTCATATACTGGAGAAATGAGACAGAGGAAGCATTATGTGACATACAGCATTAGGAACTTTAGCTTGACTATAAAACAAATACTGTGTAAAATTAAAAATGAAATGATCACATATCTGCACCATAACCACTAAACTCCTCTAAATTATCTCCCTGGACAAGCTTGTACACTAGAACTACAACTGCCAAAACACTGAAATAACATTGTTTTGTTAAACATAAGGCAGCTTTATCATCAAACTGCATATAACATTAATGTCAGTCTTTAAATACACAAACAGACTATAAAGAATAAGCTTCAGCCAATCATTTTAAAGGAGTTCAAATAAAATCCTAGTAAGAGGAGTAAAGAAGACAGCGCTGAATAATAATATGTGAAATGATAGGCTACATATACTGTACTCAGCACATATTATGAAGTGAATCAATCATAACGAACTAGTCCTAATTCCACACACCCTCAGCTGACTACTGAGATTTCTAAGCATTGCCTTCCTCCCTGTACTCATGAGAAATCTGTTTATTTTAAGATTTTGGGGTGAGGTGGGGAGTGAGGAATGTGTTCGATGTGACGAGGTCCTCCTTTCATGCTGGGACCTGCTGCAGGACTCATTCTACTACCACTTTCACAGACCACACGGTCATGCAGGCCTCTGTTTGTAACATGAGATCCCCTTCTGACATTCAGGTTTCATCATGATCTCTGACGCACTGGTGTCTCACACATTACAGCCACCATCTAAGATATTCCCCATCCTATCTTACAGTGTCCCATGTAGACACACAACATCCCCCACCCCCACATTTATTTACTGCCACTTGCCCTGCTCCTATATCGCTGTATTTCATCCTCATTGTTTGGATTGTCACTCTAAATCCTTATCAGTGCAGAAAAACCACGACTCTGAGGCTGACTCACTCCACCAGGTTCTGCCTGATATTATACTGTATTTGGAGTGGAATATGACTGTGCCACAGAGCTCCATGAATAATACACCTATCAGTAACTTGTCATATGTGATCTTTATACAGGTCTTGATTCATGTCTATCACATTTATAGAAAAAAGGGAACTCGGAGAGTGCAAACCTTTGCCAAAGCCTTTAAGTCTACAATATTATAAAGCCACAAGTAAACCACAAATGATGACCTTATTGTTACATTTCAAAGCTTTAAGTTAATCTGGGGGTCTCCAATGCTAAAGAAAATTAAACACTTTAATGTTCTGGCTCTTTTTTACGAAATCCTCAGAATTTAAGGTGTTTGTCTTTGGCCCATACTCTACTGGATCATGAAAATCCCATCAACAGACAGATAGACATACAAAGTTGATCCCTTAGCCTTTTCAGCAAAGTCAAACCTCTCATCATCAACATAGTTTAGGGTTTGGCCCAGAAGTACCTCATCTTGTGCTCTATCTTGTCACACAAATGCAGTCTATATATAACTCTCAAGTGGCAAACAGCTGCCCTGGAAGTGCACTATACATACCTCAGGGAGAACTTGAAGGCTAGACAATGATATTTCTCCAGCTGGAGCGCTGCTCTCATTGCTCCTTGCCCCCAATGACACCTCCATTGGCTGAACAGCATCATTTGCCTCCTTGACACTGTGGCCTGGTGACTGCTCCATGATCTCAGGTGGTGGTTTATGGGCAGGTGGCAGGTCTTTACATAGAACACTATCTTCCAGCTCCTGTTTGTATTGTGTTAAAGACTCCTGTGAAACTGGCTGTTGTGATACTTCCACAATGGCTGAAGGCTGCTTTGGTTTTTCAATTTCCATGGACACAGTATCCTCTACGAGTGGCTTGTATACCTCTGGGTTTTGTGCAGGTTGTAACCGAACTGATGGCGGTGTTTCTGGTTGTCCTGGGTGGTCAGACTCTGGCTCTGAGTAATCATTAGAGTCCCTCTTATTCTTACCAAAGAAGAAATCTTTGACAGTGTGAAGCATAGAGGAAATAGAGGCCTGGATGTTGTGGTGATCATGATCCTTATGAGCTTTGCTGTGACGTTTGACCTCTGGACTCGGCTTTGTGTGGGGCCCGGTGTGTGAAATCTCAAACTGTCTTCCTGTTTCTTTCTCTCTCTCTATGGCCAAGCCATGTTCTCTCACTTTCTCTCTGTCCTTCTTTTCTTCTTGTGTTTTTTCTTGTTCACTCATCTCTTTTGTTTTCCTCTCCATATCTATAAGGTTTTCCCCTCTGACTGCATTCTGTTTCTCTTCAACAGCCTGGGATTGAAGAGTCTCCGCTAGAAACTGTGCCAAGCTGATTCCTCCATCATAATGGTTTTCACCTCCATTTCCCATCATATGGTTTTTATTATTGCTACTACTGCTACTATTAACAGCAGCATCTACTCCATTGGAGATCTTCATTTTCTTTTTGGCCAAGGCTTCAGCAGACCTCTCTTTCTCTATATTACTGTCTATAGATGTCACAGCTGGTGTTTCCTTGACTTCAGTGCTAACTCCATTTGTTTCTGCAGGGCCCCCCAGCTGCTCCACAGCATCAGGCTCCTGCAGTGCTGGTTTCTGCTCTGGTTGTGGGATTTGACGCTTTCTTGGAGGTCGTTCAGGGCTACAGTGTGGTTTCTCTGTCTTAATGTTTTCTTTATCCTCTTTCTTTTGCACCTCCAAATCTTTTTTCTTTTTCTCTGCTTTCTGCTTAAGTTTGGCAAAGAACCTCTGGTGGATCTTAAACTCATCCATGGTGCCAACCTCCAAAACGCCCGAGCAGGAAACAATACCTTTACTATTGCTGGCTGAGACCTGGTAGATGGCTGCATCATCCAATGTGCAGCTGAAAGAACAAAATCCACTCCTTACTCACACTTCACTTTCTTACAGATACTATGAATTGATATAATACTAGGTAAATTATTCCTGCAAGGGTTTTACTTACTTATAAATATGGAGGGTGTGGGTTTTCCCATTGCGATGGATTTCATATTTTGGGAGGCCACAGTACCGATCCATTTCCATATCATCTTTATACCATTTCAGCTCTGGAGCTGGGTATCCTACAAACAGAAAGTGACAGAGAATGTGTAAAATTGACTTTAAATATTAAACCTCTATAGATTAACTAGCATTATACAGCAAATGTAAAGCTTTTATACTTCAGGAGACAATTTGTGTTTGATATATTTCTTTATGGAATACCATTAAAAAACATAGACAATTAAATTATTGTCTATTGTAAGTTTGCCAAAGTGTTAAAGGAACATCCTTCAGCTAAACACTATCTTGAATGACCAGCTTTCATATTTCTGTTCCAGCTTGACTGTCTTTCATGTTCACAGGGTGCTTTAGGTGCCCACAGAGTGAAATATTTCACTTGTTTTCAGATTAGTCACATCCTGTCACTTCCAATCACATGCAACCTGAAAAGTTTCAGTCACTCCAGAAATCAGGCCAGCAAATAAACATGGTCATTTACAGCAGACCTACCTGATACAACACAGGTGAATTTCACATTGCAGTTTTCTGATACAGCTTTGGATTTTAAGGTTGTGTCAAAGGATGGCTGTATGTCCTCGGTAAGCTGAGCCATGACAGTGCACAACGTGCTCCTAGGAGAAAACAATCAGGCATGAGAGACTTGTACTTTTTGCCTCTATAGTTTCCTATGAGTATCACTTCAGTGACCTCTTCACCTTTGTGCAGTACATTCCAATGACTTGCTTAACCAGGAGGAAACATTGTTAATGGAAAGTTCAAGTAGTGACGGGAAAAAAGAGTGATAACAAGACTTGTGAGACATCAAGCAAAACAAAGTTGTCAATTCAAACTGAAAAAGAATTTTATCACTAAAACTGAACTCAACACTGGACAGACTGGACATTTGCAATACAGTTAAAACGTGTAGGTTTCATTCACTGGGTAAACTCGTTTTTGTGGTTAAGATGTTAGTTGGGAGGAATGTTTTAGAAATGTGGATTACCTCGAAGGTCTGTAGTGAGAATACCTTGAATAGCAGAGATGAGGCACATGAAGGGAAGTTATCAGTTGAGATGAATTGATATATAACTGATGTAACTATTTTAAGCACTACTCTAGGCCTACACAAAACCAATTTTATTTTATGTTTTTCTTCTTCCCCTTCTCTTTGTACACTTGAAGACAGAAACACTCACACACTCAGTGTGAAGTGGAGAAAAATAATGCTAAAATATTATCAATTTGTTTGCACAGACAACTTTTCCATTAGATTTTTTAACATTGATGTTTGACACAGATGCTATTTTCTTGGGCAACATGTAATATAAAACTGTCTCATAAAAATAATATGTAGGCTGACATGCTCTTCGTATACATGCCTTAAAGATGAGGTTGCCTACCTGTTTTCTGGCCTAACATTTGAGAGGTAAGTATTGCGGCTCTCTGAGCGGCCATTGGAAGAGCTGCCTTCCTCTTCACTGAAGCTGCTTGTCCTCCCGCTACCGGAAAAAGTGCGAGTCATTGGCCTTCTGGAGGTCATTGTCCACTGAAACAAAACTTTTTATGCAAAAAAAACAAAAAACAAAAAAGTTCCACACGTTTTCAGTCTGATGGTTCTGTGTCCCAGTTGTGTTAAGCTTATAAATGCCCCTGGAAAGGAAAAAAGCACTCTTAAGTAACTTAAATGTACAGTAACTTGTGAGAAAAAAACTACAGAAAAGTCAAAGTAAACAGTTGTTAATTTGCTCACACAAAACCCAGAAACAGGTCAGAGTGAACGCTTGTCCTTTCTCAACAGGCACAGAACTTGCATTGGAGGACGTTATAAATAGGATCAGCTATCAGGTTGAGAACAGGCTGTTAGTGGTCAAACACAGACTCACTACATGTTATTTACTTAGAGGAGCTCTACATAAACCTCAGGTGTCTCTTGGTTAAAATCAGACTTAGTGTAATATGTTTTCACTTACCATTAAGGTGTCCTCAGTGTTGCTTTGAGAGTCTGAGCCTGTGAAGAACATCTCTGTAACTGCCTATCATAGACAAGCATGTGTTGCCAGAAGAGGCCTATTTATAGCAGGTCTACAAATAGATGTCAGAGCACATCAGATTTTCCGAAACTAGACATTAGACTTATAAAGAACATAAAAAACTAAATTCATTACCAAGCAGAAATCAATATTTTGATCTAGGTCATATTTGTACAAAAAATAAAAATAAATAACACAATCAAAAGTCATGCTCATAGCCTCACTTTTTGATCCATCTTAAGAAGCTGAAAAATGTCCCATCTTGGTAGCACACTGTTGTGGGTTTGATGTGAAGATGCAAAATGAGCTTGTAGAATGTGATGCAGCTGATGCCGGCCTATGGTCTATGGTCTGTGCTTTGCTCAAGAGTTACTAGAGGACAGCCCCCTCAACTTTGGATTGCAACACATGGTCAAAACATGGTGACCCACTTGCTGCTCACATTTCAAGTCAAATAGTCAAAAACAGGCTCAGCTGACAAAATCTGAGCTTTGGTTGAGTGACGTAACTTCAAGCAAACGAAAACATCATCAAACTGTGCAACCATAGTCCTTTTTACATGTAATCGTTTTTGATCTGTATATTTTTTTAAAAAAATCTTAAAATTTGTTATAGGATTAATAAGAAAATATTAATACTGTAACAAAAAGTATACTTGTAAGATTTTGATACATTTTTTCAACGCTTAATAATGCAGGCTATTAAAAGAAACTGGGATCCATAAATACTCAAGTACATCTCTATATGAGTAAACTGAATTTGCACACAGTGCTTAACACATTTATTAGACTTTCTCATGTGTCTCAGAGACCATTCAGTATCATGAATGGCTTTAATGTGGACAGTTCCATTTTCAATGACTTCTCATCATTTCACCATTTCGAGCAGGAATGAGTAATTTCAGACAAAGTCACCTCTTTATCTTCAAATTTGAACCGACTGACTGGGCTTCTCAGAGAAGTCAGAAAAGGCTCAACATTCAGCTATGACATTCACCCAGTAAAAGTACATTTTCTGTTTGGGAATACAAGTTAATAACTAATAATAACTTAATAATAATTCAGATAGAACAATAATAATTGTATTTTAGCATTAAAATATCACTGATCTAAAAGTAAAATATTCTCAGAATAAAACAATGAAACTTTATGAAGTTTGAGTCACTAATAAATAAAAAAACAAAGAAAACACCATTTGTTTTCCAGTTCATCTGATTAAGTATGTAAGATGTATCACATTTAACCTCTGAGGCACATTATTTAAAAAAAAAAAATAACAAAAATAAAACAAACAAACAAACAAACAAACCCAAAAAGAAACAATACAAAAATGTAGACCAGTATATCCTATTGGTTAAAAAAAACTTCTGCACACAGCTAACCATCACAGAAACATAACAAAAAACATGATTTGGTAGTCACCATAGCTGTTCATTTAGTGCAGCTTTGGCATAAGCCTGAATGTTTCAGTACCTTATTGGTCTGATAAGAAGCCATGTTGCTCATTACCGTAATGGATACAAAGATGGTGAAGTTTGACTTTCATTTTTCATAAATCAAAAGACAAAGCACAAATTATTGTTTTATAATTTGGTTGATGTTTTGTTTTAATATGCTCCTAAAATCAAAGTACATCTCCGTTCCGGGGGTGTTTATTAAATGTCATTGTCGCTGTAATGGAAGGGATGCTCCATTCATACACACTTTACGGTGGTGTGTGTGTGCGTGGTGTGTGTTCCGGGAAAGGGAAGCGCCGGCACCATTTAGTTATGAAGAGTTTGCAAAGAAAAACATAATCTCACAGCTGCTTGATCTCGACGAAGCTGACGGATGGTATGCACTAATAGTTGTGTTTGCGCACATTTTGGACAACGATCGAGATTTTACAACAATTTGCCTAAATAGCGTACTTTTAGAGAAATATCCTGTAAATGTAACAGCTGCCTTCAGGGAAAATTAGAATTTAGTGCTGGACTAATTGAGACAAGTTTTTGCGTCTGTAATGTTTCATGGAAGATTGAGCTTGATTTCAGATTTACCCTGATTTCCTAACTTTTTTTTCTTTAAACAGGTTTTGACTAAAGTTGTTTCTGGTCTTTGAATGCCTCACTGACAGATCGCCAATAACAAGAAGATGAATTGATGACGGGATCCAAACCTTTTCCAATGATGATCAGAGGTACTGTAATCTAATTAAATCTATTTATTAGCACCCAGAAAATGTACTTCCAAATAGAGACAGTACATTTTCACAGGTGACTGAGGTTTTCATTTGATTGTGTTTCAGACATTGTCATAGTTCGCCATCCTGTGTCTGTGTGTGTACCTGTAAACCATCAGGTGACACTCAGAGTCCGTGCTGAGGGCACAGGTATATTACATTACCAGTGGTTCACTAATGATGATACAAAGGTATGTGGGCCTTCTAATAACAACAAAATGTAAAGTTTGTTTAAAGCTGCATAGAATTATTTGCTTTCACTTGTTCATTAATACTGCAGGGGTGTGATTATTGGGTATTGTGATTTTTTTTTTTTTTATTTTTGGACAGAGCTCTTTCATGATAATTTGTGAAATATATGGGAAAAAGTCCAAACTTGCAGTGATGTAGAACCTTATATTTGATTTTTTGCCTTATATGTATGTTTATGATTGTTTTATTTTTTAAGGTACCTGGTGGCACCCAAGCAGACCTTACCATCACTCCTCAAAGAACCCAGCTCTATGTGTGCAGAGTCCATGACAATTATTGTAACTGTGTCTTCAGTGACTGGGTGAAAGTGAAAGTGTTGGACATTGATAAATTAGGTATTTGCACTATTCCTGTGTAAATTCACATTGCAGTGTTGTGATGTCGTGCTTTTGTTTTGATTTTTATAACTACCTGTTACTAATGCTTGACTTAATAATTACTGTCACATTTTTGCTATGTTTTAACACCACCTCTTTCTTTCCAAACACCATCAGGATTGCCGTTACACTGGCAGGGTGAGCTCCATATTGCTGTCAACCCTAAATCCCAAACAGTTCATCCAGGTGCCAAACTTATTCTCCGCTGTGCTGCCTTTGGAATCCCTGCCCCTCGCTATCAGTGGTACAGAAATGGACACCTATTGCATGACAAGACTAGTGACACACTGCAGGTAAGGGAAAAAAAACCCCCAAACTGTTTACTTACATCTGTGCTGACAGTGACTGTTTAAATTGTACCATCACTCTGTTTGCTGTAATTTAGGTGCTTCGAAATAACACCCATCACTATTCATATAAAGCAATCATCAATTTTAGTTATGAACATAGAACTCTGTGACTAAAACAATAGCAGGAGTGTGATACATTGTGTGTTTATCTGCAGATTGACCATGCAACAGTTGCACATAAAGGATCATACCTGTGCTCAGTTTCTCATGTGCTAGAAGAGAGATGGAGTGAACCGGCTGATGTTGACATTGGTAAGTCCTGACTGAAACTCTTCTCATCAACTCTGTAAAATTAAGTTTTTGAGTTTCCCAAGTATTTTGGTCTTTGAGTTTAGCACCTGGATTTCTGACCAAAAGATAGTGTAGAGAGAGGGGGGTGGGGGAGGTTTCTTCACACTCCTCTCATCCCACTGAATTAGTACTCAGCCTTTTTTCCATTATGCTGACTGGAGGTACTTTCCCATTTCTACACACAAAAAGGAAGTTGTTTGGTTCCAAATAGCACTTGGTAGAGCCTTAGACACAAACAAGAATGAGCTGTAAAGTGAAACTAACTTGGAGTGTTTCTTGTATTTGCCATTTATGTAACAAGTCTTGTAGTATGTACTGTGATTTAACACAAAAATAACAAGGTGTTAAGAGAGGATGTTTTTACACTGATGCTAATCGTGTACTTTTTTCATCCTCTAGTACAACTTGATCAACAGCCTCCCGCAGCACCCACAGGTACAGATTAATGGAAATAAATGTACTCACTTAGCTATTTTTAAGTCAGCTGGAGAGGAAAACTATTTATAGAATCCCCCTCCCACTTTTATTTACACTCCTACTTATATTTTCTTTTAGCTTCTGATAAAGTTGCCTTACTCATTGGTAACTTGAATTATGCAAACCATCCTGGTTTGATGGCACCTGTTATGGATGTACATGAGCTGTCCAACCTCCTGCAGCAGCTTGGCTTCAGAGTGGTTTCCCTTCTGGATCTCACCAGGAATGAGATGTTGGCTGCTATTGAAAAGTTCATTCAACTCCTTGACAGAGGGGTTTATGGTGAGTGTAATTTTCCTCTAGTCTTTGTGTGTTACAGCGTTCAGTAATTTGACATTTATGACATAAATATGTTATCCAATATGCCATGTTTGTATGTAACATCTGCTTGTGTCCTATGAGAAATGCTGATACAGACATCTATGTTCTGAAATGTTACAATATAACTTCCTTTGTCATGTTTCGTCAACCTTATCTGTCATTCTCATGGGTCATGAACCCACAGTTCCTTTGTACATATCTTGGTTTACACTTACGTGTTGCTGTGGGGATAGATAAGGGGTAGAACAAATAGGCCCTCTAAGATTTCCCTACAATATAATTTAGAGAATAGATTTTCATAAATTTGTACTAAGGCAAACTGTCAATTTGCTTTCATTCTAAATTTGCTCTATATATTACACAGTGTTATGCAATAATGGTATTGTATATATGAATACAATCAATGATTAGTAACCAGAGCAATAAACTTCTATGCTAGCATTATTGTTATGAGAAAGTGATGCCATCAAATGACACAACAATAACAGATATTTTATACTGTATAATAAAGATATCATCTCTTGTAAAATATTGACCAAAAAATAGAAAAAAGAATTCCTGTGATGTTTTGAAACACTGTGACGCATGTACAAGGAATAAATGTGTCACAATGTCGAATGGCTTTATAGTTTATCTAAATTAATTTTCTTCAACTTCAACAGGTGTTTTCTACTATGCAGGCCATGGGTATGAGCGTGCTGGGAGGAATTACTTGGTAGCTGTTGACGCTCCACAACCATATCGACCTGAAAACTGTGTCTGTGTGCAGAGGATTATGCACAGCATGCAGGAAAGACGAACAGCACTGAGTGTAATCCTCTTGGATACCTGTAGAAAATGGTAAATAGAGTTGTGGATTTTAGTGATATATATACAATAACATAGATTTTTACCGTTATATAGGGATTATACATAGCAGAAAGTGTCATATCAGGTGATTTAAAAAAAAAAAACAAGAAAAAGTACTTTGTTTTAATGGTTTCATTCTTTTAAAAACTGAAGGTACAACCAGGATTGCATACCCTCAGCCATCAAGCCCTCGCAACCCAGTGGAAATACTGTTTATGGTTATGCCACGTATGTATATTATATTTTTTCACTTAAAAATTCTTCTTTTTTTCCCTATATCCAGTACCTAACCTAACTATTGATTTTTGATTAATAATTTTGGCAATTAGTGTTAGATATTTAGCTTACTAATATTTTAAGTGTAAATATAATATAATATACTGTGAAATAAAAACATCCATGTAAAAACAAAACAAAATGTATGTATCATTTAATACAGATGTGAAGATGCTGAGGCTTTTGAAGTTCAGGATGGTGGAAAAAGTACTGGAATTTTCACTAAGTACCTAAACAAGTACATCCTATTGCCTGAGAAAGTCACACATATGTTGGAGAAGGTGTCTGAAGGTAAGTGTATCGTAAAATATGTGTTTTATTTATTAAGTTTGAGATTAGGCTGACGAGTCGAGCATTACATATCAGTCACAAAAGTAATAGCAAAGGAAGGTGCAAATTAAAGAATATTTCTAGTTTTTTTTTTTTTTTTTAGACATGATGTTTACAGTTGATATAATGTATTTATTTATGACTAATACCGTTAGTGTTTGAGTCTGAAATAGAAACTGCCTTCAAATGCACCGAGTAAATAAAACAACCAAAAACGCTCTTTAACATCGCTTTTTAATTTATAGCCAAATATTAACGAGACAGTTCTTGGAGATGCAGGGTAAACAGATCTTAAGAGAACAGGTTGTTCTTTGGGGGCGGAGGAATGTAGACAAGTTTTACTGCCAACTCATTTTAGTAGGTCTAGTTGTTTCTTAGCAGGGGTGGGGACTTACATACAGTTGACCTGTGTTGAGAGTGTGTTTTCTGTTTGATGGGTCTCTGGTAGAATGATTTTTCACAGTAGCATTAGAATGTGACCTCATTCTCTGGAAATTCACACTGTTGGCTAGAGAACAGCAAGAAACCTGAGAGCTGCGGAGGGCGAGACAGCTGCTCCGCCGTTTGCACACCCCCTGCGACTGCTCTCATAGGTTCACTCACAAATCAGTGCCGCTAGGACACGAAACCCTGCTGACAGCACAGTGTGTCTGTAGACATATTTTTAGATAAGAAATTAAGCACTGATTATGGAAATCTTAAAATATACCATGTATCTTTACTTTAAAGAGAACAGAGATGCAACATTTGAAGTCACCTTTTTGTTTGTGTTGTTTGTGTGAAATGAAAAAAAAAAAAAAAAGAAAAAATGATGGTGATGAACTGCATCTTCCATAAATACAATGAAGACATCTTGTATAAACAGTGTTAAAAGGCAACCATTTAAAAAGATCTACATCAAATTCTTATGTTTTTGTGCTATATTTGTTTTGAAAATTGGTTTCCCCAAAATAATTGAACCAATTACTACGAATATTACCTCATTTGCCAGATTTTCCTAAGTTCCTCAAAGCAATCATGTGAATCTGATTAATTTTTGTTTGAGCCTCACTCATTCCTAACCTCAAACTATTGCAGAAGTCAGGCAGCTCCACAAACACAGACTGTGAATGCATGAGTTATTGTGCTTGGTGTTTTTGTAAAACATTTTAGAAGTTCATGAACACCTGGCTTTCTTAGAATCATCCTTTGTGGACTTCAAAGGATCATACTCACCTTCACTTCTTGACCTTTGACTTTGAAACAGATCTAGGTAAAGACCCTCTGGTCACAGGCAAGCAAGCAGTAGAAATCAAACACACCCTGAAGGAACCCCGTTCACTTGCAGATCCGGTCCCAACCGCCGGCCACACAAGGGAACTACACCTGCGAGACGTCTGCTGGAAGCAAGCAAATGGTGAGTTAAAAATACCACAAAAATAGTATCTGTATAACCGGTCACTTCCTTTTTCCACACACCTATTATTCAGCATGTGACAAACCAGGACAATGTATTGCGGTTAAGTATGATGTTTTTATCACCATTCAAAAAACAATCATTGTTTGTGATCAATTAAAAAGGGAATTACATTGAATTATGTGTATTTGATAGAAGGAAATCCTTTTTGATAACTTCCTCAAATTGGCTTTATCCTTGTTTAAATGGAACCCTTTCAGTGTGGGCTATTTCTCCATCAGATGAGATTAAAGATAGAAGTCTGCAGCTAAAATTAACAGAGGACCTAAAAGTCCCTAATGTGGTTTGTCACTTGAACTGTAAAATCAGTCGGTCTGTCTCCTTAACATATTGCTGCATAATAATGCAACATGACAGTCAAAGTTAAACTACTTAAAAGCACATTATTTTTAATTATTCATTTAAAAAATATGTTAAACATCTTCTTACAGAGCTACCACGGAAAAAACGACTGAAGTTTCTGTGTGGAGTAGAAGTGGAAGTCGGATTCTCAGCTTTATTTTCCAATGTCATGGTGGCTTTTGCTTCTGTGAAGAAAACAGGCCCTCGAACCCAGGACTGCACCATCACTCTGAGTAGCATACCTGTAAATATATTATTATTACTATTATTAGTAGTAGTATATTTTTTTTACTTAAAACATCAAATTTTAGAACTACACTAAGGTTTTATACTGTGAATTTTTTACCACATCTCTTATTTTCATTTTTGATATACAGTATATATATATACACAACACAAAACAAAACATAAATAATAGTCGTATTCACAGAAAAATAATGTTTACACTTGTGCATAAGCCCTTCACTATTTCTGCATGTCCTGCAATGTTCACTAATTTGTTAGTATAAACTATTAACACTGTTGAACATATCATAAATTCCATGTGGCTCGCCACAGCGTGCTGTTAGTTTCCATTAGCCAGCAGGAGTTTCTCAATGATGACCATTCACCCCCATGTTTCACATGTTTGAGGAAGTTCTGCCCTTATATAGGCTTCCATCCTGCTGCAACCACAGAAAAAACAAAGCAGGAAGCAGTGATAGCAATCGGTTATATTCTAGCGTAAAGTGCTGATATTATCAACAGCAGTCTGACAGATCACACTGACATCTAGTGGCTTTACTGTGGGAAAGACCTACAGTCTCATGCCAACAGTAAATGTATGATAAATACAGCCTTTTTTTTTTTTAAATTGTCATTGCATGTAAATACAAAGAAACTGCACATGCCCCCTCCCCCATAAAAACTACAAACAACACTCAATCCATGCACATTATCAACAACCATAGCAAACACACTAAACATATCAGTATTTAAAAGTGTTTCAGTAAAAAATTATATGAAAGTGCAATAAAAATTCAGTTCCCTGACAGATAAAATGAGATATTGGATTTATAAGGTTTTGATAGAGGAAACTATTTGTGCTCATAAAATGTCCATTCTCTGACTCCTTAGCCAATGGAGGATATATTTTCGGGACCTGGAAGGTCAGAGGACATGGACAGTCTTCTGTTTAAGGAATCGGAAAACCCAGATTCTACCTTGCAACTCTGTGCCCTGCAGAAACTGAAGGTGTGTTTGTGTGTCTTATGACTTGTTTCTGTGAAAAGCCAAGTAGACTAATATTTAAAAAACAAAATTCAAAACAAATTTCTTTGTTTTCTTTTATTAGGAGTCACTTGTTATCAAAGTGGATTTACACTATACACATACGGACAATAAGATGCGCCAGACACAAAGCCAACAGGTGGACATCGGAAAGCCTCTGGTGGCATCCTGTAAACTGTACAAGAGAAATCATGGAGCAGCTGTCAAGAAACAAGAAAGCGCTTCTGCCCAAAGCATGGGCAACATTGCACGCAGCAAACCACCGTTACACCAGAACCTGGCTGGTCCAGGTCGGCCATTTACAAGAAAGGCAGAATGTGCTCCAAAAGCTGCCGCCATTTGGAGGAGCAATGAACCAGAGGAGAATGATGAAAATGAACTGCAAAACTTCACTTTTCAGCATTAGATTTTTGTGGTCCTATTACTGTATTTACCAATATGACAAGTATTATCTAATACCTAATCATGGAGCTACTTTGTTGCAATGGATGAATGAATGAAGAATGAGTGAATGAAATATATTTGTGCTTTTGTGATTGATTTGAGTAAGTACCTTTAGTTCAACACTTGTGAAACATTAACACTTAATTTTGAAAACCAGTGATTTTTTTTAAGAATAAATGTAATGAAAAAACATGACACTTTTGTATCTGGCAAGCTGGCTGGCCTAATTTAGTCTATTACTGTCAATAATTTATCAAATAAAGACTTTATCATTATTCATTGTCCATTTTCTGCAATATGTTATCAAATACATATATACAAACTACACTGTTGACCATAAAATTGTAAAAATTGTGTTGTGAGACCCTCCTTTTCATACACATCATTAATAACCTTTGGCCAGGCGCATTGATTATATACTCAATCCCAGTTACATTTGATCAACATTAAATCACATTTATTGTTTATTATTAATGTTTATTATCCCATTAACACATTTAATGTTTATTATCATCATTTATTGTTTCTTTATTTATCTATTGTTTATTATTTTTGTAATCATGTATTTATTGTACCCTGCCAGGGACTACAGATGCAAATTAGCCAGACAACATTTAGGTTTAAAATTGTACATGGTCCCCTAATAAATACATTGAATTGGAAAACAAAACAAAAAAATGATGATTGGTAAGAACATCTTGGAGACTTTATAAGCAACAGTGTATTTTACTGCAAAAAAAAAAAAAAGTGTTTAATGGAAACATGACTGTTTTGATTTCTAACGCACTTTACATTCAGCGGAATCTGTGCAACATACTTTAAAACAAATAAACAAACAAATAAGAAATATATCAGGGATAAAAGCTAAACAAGCCCTCTCATTACACGAAGATGCCTGCATGTGTTATGCTTTTTTGAGAAAAAGTAAATATTCATTGTATAGGAATAAAATATTCTACTTCTAAATACTTCTAGTTAGCTTCTTACCGTGAATGTTAAGTTAGCTACTCTTACGGGCATCCCAACTAGTTACAGAAAAGCAGCGACGAAGATAATATTAATTATATTGAATATTATTCTGATAACGTGTTATTTTCATGTAGAAAGTAAAATACACAATTTACAAATTATTTGAATAAGTGGAAAGCAATAGCCACCTCACGCAAACTCACGCGCAAGACTGTCGTTGTAGGCTAGCTAGTTAACTGAATAGCAATGTAGCTTAAAGTTATTTAAGGCCCATTTCAGTGTAATACAGACAAAACAATCACTACATATATCTATAATATTACAACTAGTAACAGACCGGTTGTATACAGATAATTCGAACGTGCAGAACCAGTTCCTCCGGTAGCTCGCCGTGATCGTATAGTGGTTAGTACTCTGCGTTGTGGCCGCAGCAACCCCGGTTCGAATCCGGGTCACGGCAAAGTCGAGTGAGGAGTACTGTTTTCAGTTTTTAAAAAATAATTTACTAATTATTTGTATCAAAAACACCAATATATTATAGGAGCCTAATGTTAAAACCATATGTTCCAATGGCAGCTCAGTAAATGTAGTGTCGTAATGTATGGCTTTAATAATACAGAGCCTTGGTATCTCCTTATGATTTGAGATTTAACCCTTACAGTTTTAATATTATACGTTGAAGATCACTACTGACGTGTTAGTTATTTTGTTTTAGTTGTAATCCAGTTTTAAATTTATCTTACATGTGAAGAAGAAACATTGTCTGTATAATTGAATGGTATGGCACTAACGGTGTACTGCCTGCAGGTGGCAGTCGAGTACATATAATCTGTATCTGACTGATGCATTGAATACTGTCCTGTTTCCAGTCTGGTTTTCTTTAAGTTTGGTAAAACGGTTTGCACATAAATAACATTGTTACAGTGGAGTGACAGGGGAGGACACTGATTTTACTTGAGTTTTTGATGGTTTTGCTCATACTGCTTCAAAAACAGACACAAATCCTCCAGACATAGGTAGCTAATATTATTCATTATATGATCGTAATTAAAACGGATTTCAGTATTTTCCTGTTTTATTTATATACATCTATATATAGGCTATATAAGTGGGGCTCCACAGCTGCTGGTTACACCTGTTAAAAGACAGTAGTTATTATCATGAGCATTTGCATCATCAGTGTAAGTCTGTGAAGGATATATTAATAAAGTGTAAGTATAATATTTTCTGTGTAACCAGGTAAATTAAATTACGGTGCAAAAACAACACATAAAGGTAGAGAAAACACCACAGTCTCCCATTGGCTGATTTGGACGTCAGTTTTCATTGGGACCCGCCTGCCGCCTCAAGTGGCAGCGGTGAATGGTGAGAGATAATCCACGGCTCGGGCAGACACACACACGCAGAAACAGACACACACACACAAACACATCACGGCTGAGCTGCTCCTGGATCTGGATGCGGGCATCCTTGGATTCTGCTCTCGGCACGGGCCTAACACACGGAAACTTAACGGGACAACAATGGTGCACGCCTCGGCGGCTCAGGATGCGGCTGCTGGTCGTTTAGGGGACCGGGGATTGTGGTCAATGTGACATTCACTGACGTGCTGGTGTTGAGTTTATTGTTCTGGTCCTAGACGTGGAGCAGCGATTCTAAGAGAAGATGTTGAGCCGATTTATGAGTGGCAGCATCAGGAATCTTGAGCGGGAATACAGCTGTACCGTCAGATTGCTTGATGATACGGAATACACATGCACCATTCAGGTTAGTCACCTGTCGACCAGTTTATTCACTCTGCAGGTCTGTGGATAGCTTAGCAATTGTGTCTGACCTGGCAGACACACGCGAGTGTTTCTGCAGAGGGACAGCAAGTGCATACATGTCCGGCTGCTGGTGTGCACTAGCAGATACTGAAGATCCTGACTACAAATGCATTGAATTGGCAATTTCCTCTTGCACTGGGCCCACTCCAGGTATCATGTTTGCTTCACTACTGCCAGAAGATATCTGTTAATTTGATGGCAGGTTTTAAAGACTTTGGGTGCTCTGTAAGACTGACATGGCATTTCTTCTAACCTTTGGCTGATGGGATGCCAAAACACTGGCAATTTATGACTGAAGAAGCTGATATATCACTTTGACTTTTGCCTTGACATAATTGCTTAGTGGTTTAGTGTTTGTTGCTGCTGGAAGTCGTCATTTTATTGTTGCTTGAGCAGTTATCCTTGAACCCCTGCCATCAATAATGCACATAGTGTATCTCATTGCAATTCTGGAGAGCATGCCTATTAAGTTGTACAGTGTAGTTTATGCCAGTTGACGCTTATTGAAGATATATTTCTTGTGGTTGATTCATAGCTTTAAATGTTATCACTGACCCCCTTTAGTGTGTGTTTGACATATTAATATGGGCAACTACTCACACATTTCAGTAAGAAACCAATAGTTCTGATGAGAAACACGCATGTGGAAATAGGGAAAAAAAAGAATGAGGCCTTTGTGTGAATGTGTCTTTCTCACTTTTGTCTCACTACTACAAGAATTCTTTGATGATCATGCAGGTTTATCTTCACGCTGATTTAATCAAAGTAGGTGAGAAGGGCTGTCACATGAAATACAAAGCTATTTTTTTCATGTTTCTTTTGAGACAATTGCACTGTCGTTCGAAAGGGGTATAAACAATTCCCAAGAGAATTCTCAGGCTAGTCAGCAACATGTGGACATATTGGAACCCTACTGCAATATACCAATACAACATGTGACCTCCAGTGTGGAACATTAAATCATTAATGAGCCATGCATAGAGACATAGGCTCTGCCAGTTTGATATCTGTTATTATCAGCAGGTTGCAGTGCAATCTCTTCTCTGTTCTCTCATGAGAAAACATGAAATATATACTGCAATTTCTGTAGGATGGGAACTGTGTGCCCAGGTTGTAAACAGGAATGCATTTCTGCTTGGAGAGCTGAGCCAGAGATGGAGCTGAGCCAGATGGACTGTGAAGCCAGCAGGTGTGCTGTTTGCAGCAAAGTCGTGTGGTCTGGGTGGCTGACGTCAGCAGGCTGAAAAGAGGAGAGTAGCGTGAAAGAAAAAGCCAGAGATGGGCTGTGAGTGTCTGGAATCCTGGGTATCTTTGTGTCTAACCTGGCCCACAGAGGGAGCAGCCTCCACCACCTGACTGGGCTCACCATTGGAACATGGTTCAGGATTAGGTCGAAGTTTGCCCTTCCCTCCAGATACAGGCCTGCCAAAAACCAAAATCACCCAGGATACCAGGGCAACTAGACTAGGAAATGCAAAGTAAGAGGCATAACTAGGTCATATATTCTCAGTCTCTCACCATCTCTCTCTTCATCTCCTTCTTTCTCACCTTCTTATCCTGTTTTCACTGTGCTGAGATTTTATTCCCAGTAGTTGTGTTTCCATTATATTCAGATCTCCTCCCTGGACCACTTCGACTCCAAATCATACTTTGCTCCTGGTTTTTATCCTGTCTTATCTTTTAAAGCAAAATAGAGCCAACACATTTGCTGTTAAGCACATCAAAAAGTACTCCACCATAGTGAATATAGTTTCAGTGAATAGAGTAGTGCAAAGAAAAGCAGGCAGTGGAGTCCACTCAAAGCAGTGACAGCTGTTAATGCATGGCCTTAAGATTTGCTTTGATGAATTATGGATCTTTCTAGCGTGTTTATGGTAAGAGAAAGTGAGGGCTCATCATTCACAGTTCTGTAGATTTAGCTCTCCGCCAACTGCTGGTTGATGGAAGTGCCTGAAATCCTCTTTCACTCGCATCCCTCTTTTGCTTTTGGTTTTTAATGCAGTGTTGCACCAGCAGTCAGACTGAGGCCTTAGTAGTGCTTCACAGTTTGTCATGTTAACAATAAAACATATGCAAATAAATGTGTAGTTGTGAAATTTTAAATCATGCTAAGTCAGGACATGACCAGGTGTGACGACTCATTATAAAATGTCTAGATACAGTATATGGTAAAACTTTGCTTTAAAGTAAACGCAAATATTCTAATTTCATGCTATTAGATGCATTATTGATAGGTCTAAAATGTCTCAATGTATTATGTTCATCCTGAACTACTTTTTAAGAGCTCTGCGTTCAGGCTGGTGCATGTAATGAAGCCATGAATATAACGCTGCTGTACAGTCATTTGACAGAATTCCCCTGAATGTCTCTTCTTCGTAAAGCATTTTAGAATTTCGTGTGGGGAGAGAAGGGTGGATGAAAGAGAAGAACATTATTAAAATTTTGTTTAGCTGCTTTCTAAAACAAAGATTAGGGTGTTTGTATATGTGTGATTCTATTTAAATTTATAAAATACGATGACCTATGAAGTGATGTTACTCTTGACAAATGGGAAACACTCTTAGAACTACTGTGTTTAGTTAGTATTTTAATAATAGTTTTCTGTAATTGCTGTCAGCACAGTGGTCTAGCTCACTATTCCAGAAAAAAGGACTTAATTATAGCTTGCACCCTGTGAAACCTGTGATTTCCCCTGATTTTCTAATAGCTGTTTTGTTTGTATAAATCACAACCATCACACAGAGTTAAAAAGTTGTGTATTGTGTTGCTAAATATCTTTTTAATTTGAAAATCTTGGTGATGCTGTGTAAGTTCTCCAATGTGGTCTGCTGACATCTTAGTGAGGAAGCTGCTGGGGGATGGGAGCCTGTGATTGTGTGTATTGAGGGGTGTTTTACTTTGAAACGCAGTGCCGGGATCTCAGCTGTTGCTACGGTGACTCCACAGTAACTCCAACAAAATGTGAGATCACTCGCTGGTCAGGATTCCCCTTCCAAAGGCCTGACAAAGACTTGGCCGTGGGACTTCACAGGAAGGTAATTTATTCCATGGACACTGGTGGTGAGGTGACTGATGCCATCCCTCCACCATCCAGGACTGTCCCACTGTTCCCCTGACACACATTTAACACAAACTGTGATGTCATTATCATCTTCGATATCCTAGATTGTCTGTTTTCTTGCAGAAAATGTAGAGTTGACTTGTTGATGAAGGATTTAATGAATAACCGTAAAGTATAAAGACGGTAATCATTATTCTGTACTATTGCAGATGCAGACCATACCTCAGCTTCAGTGATGTTACCCAAACCATAATTCCTTCATATCTTATTTTACTAAAAGTTCAATTATTCGTTTAGTTAAGTTTAATAAGCATGATCACAAGCATGTGTCAAAGAAATTAAATGAAATAACATTTTGACTACTTGGGCTTGACTAAATAAGTTTGCAGAAATGATTAGACATCTACTTGTGATTTGGTAATGACACCAATCCAAAGGATAGCATGGTAGAGTGAAAGCACTCATTTAAGACTGGGCGGTATGGGAAAAAATTGTATCACATTTATGACAATATAAATCAAATCACTATTTTTATCCAGCTTAGATTTTCTCTCACTCTTAAGCTGGCTGTGGAGCCGCCACAATGTTATTTTTGATTTAAATAGGATTTATTTTCTCTCAGAGGTTGAACCTGACATGTGCAGAAGAACTGTCACGGATAAACAAAATGGGTACATATAATGAAAACTAAAAGTCTGACCAGCAGGTAAAAGGTTTTGAGCTTTAAAAGGGAACACAAACAAAATAGACTATCTTTACAAAACAGTTCTGGGGGTATATACATGACAATGTGTTCTGTACACTATATTACCAAAAGTATTCACTCACCTGCCTTGAAATATACTTAAGTGACATTCCGGTTTTTAATCGTGTGTGTGTGTGTGTGTGTGTGTGTGTGTGTGTGTGTGTGTGTAGTTAAGTCTAATGCGATGGTGAAGACGATTTTTTTGAATGAAATGTCTGGTGCGTCACAGCTAAACCTGACCAGTAGAAAGGCTGCATTGTTCAAAATCTCTTGCTTCAGCACCAAGAGATTTTGTACAAAGGGACTTTGGACATTTCCTTGCTCCCAAGTTCGTGGGAACAGTTTGGGGATGGTCCCTTCTTGTTCCAACATGAGTGTGCACCAGTTTTGGGATGAATTAGAATGGAGACTGGTGCCGGTTCTTCTCGTCCAATGTGTCACAAATGCTTCTGGGAGGAATGG
>JAPTYR010189363.1:0-10023 GCA_029814505.1 Siphamia roseigaster
GAGTCCATTTCACAAAGTGGGTTTAATCGAAACTCTTGAGTCTGTTAACCCTGAAAACCCCTCAGTTCAGAGTTAACAGACTCAGTTTTCATTAAACCTGCTTTGTGAAATAGGCCCCTGTTTAGACTGACCATATATACAAGGGGTGCGAGCCAAAACTAGCCCGCCAAAGAGTTCAATCTGACCCACAGACTAGAATTTGCAAGATACAAAAACTTACCCAGAAGGCATTGGCAGTTAAACGCTATATTTTTCAGTCCCGATGCCTGTTTGTAAATATTTAGTGCACTGTGATCTGTACATTGTAACAGACATACATGTATGAATGATGAACTGAGGCATAGTCTTGTTCAAGTTTGCCTTATTTTATTTATTAAAAGAAATTTCTAGTTTTTGATTTTTATTTATTTATTTTTTTGAGGTGTGTTACCCCCTCACCCCTCGGGGAGGCAAGGGGTATTGTTTTTGGTTTGGTTTGCTAAACTTCGAACAACAAAAGTATTGGTTGAATTCATACTGAATTTGGTTTATCCATCAGTCTCCAGTGATCCAGAATAGAGCTGAATATATTTTGGGAACAGTTGGTGAAAGTTTAAATCTTTTATGAACTTTTTTTTTTTACCCCCCCCACTCACTTATAGTGGGTGAAATTTCATATGTTTGTAGTAGCAAAGGTATTCGTTTAATTCAGGAAAAAAAAGGTTTATAGACTACCAGTGACCCTGAATGGATGTTGGGAAAAGCAGGTTAAAGTTCAAATTTTTTAGTAATTTAAATTTTTTTTTCTATAAGTCTTTTCTTTTCTTCCATTTACTTATAATGGATGAATGTTCTCAGGTCTATTAAAAACATAAATTTTGTTTCAGTTTACTTCAAACTTGGCACATATAAAGAGGCAACTGATATGTTGAAATCAGCACATGCATAGACATGGTATCTGCTGGATCGATGTCAAAATAAGCTACAATACGTGTGAGGGGTGGGGTTTGTTCAGCCTGGAACCACTTGACTTTTTTTTTTTTTTGTTGTTTATGGATTTTCATACAGTAATTTAAAACAATAAATTTACAGTTAGTATTTTACTGGTCTGGCCCCATATTGAGCTTTTTGTGACCCCTGAACTACAATGAGTTTCGACATCCCTGACTTTTACCCGTTAACACTATTTTTGCAGAGCGTTGTGATGGGTGACTTCTTCGAGTTCTTCATCTTTAATCTCTATTTGGAGCAAATCTTGGTGGATGAAGTTGAAGCTGAGACCAGACTCCGCTTCCACAGGACCCTGACCACTGAACTGTTGAGACGCCCTTTCATCACTGATAACCGTACGTCCAATCACATATAAATGTATCCTGATACTCAACACAATCTAACGCGATGTTCACCCTGCAGGTCTTAATGCTCAAGTAATTTTTTATTTTTGTATTTTTTTGGGTGTAAATCGACATTTGTGTGTGTGTGGTTGTGATGTCACTGTTTATGGAAGTACATATAGATTTTTCTGGGTCCCACCTCCTCCAGCACAAAATTTTGCTGTCTGATGAACTCTGACTGGTCACATTGAAAAACATCAGTCTTAACATCAAAAATCTGACATTTGGTCCTAAATCTAAGACATTTCCATGACTCTAAAAATCCAGTAACTGGGAGTAATCAGTTAATTGTAGTACTTGGATCTGACACATTTACATGCACTTAAGAAATATAAGAATGGAAAAGCCTTGGTTTGGATATTTCAGTCTATCTTTTGATTTCTTTGAGTACATGTGTACATAGTAATGGTAGAATTATACATCTTTTTGTCTATTGCTCACATTTGACTACATCACTTCTGTTTTCTATGCTTTTTTTTTTTTTTTTTTTTTTTTTTTAAACAGAATAATGAAATGAATCAGATTAACAGGTATACATGCATGGAGTATTGGGGAGAAATTCAGTTGTGTTAATCTGATTACTGCTGCCATCTGATAAAAGCTATCAGATTAGACTGTTTACATTACAACTCCAATAATTAGATAATGGTTTGCGTTCTAGTGTGAGTAGATATGGGTACAAAGTGTTCCTCTGCATTGTGAATGTAGTGTAAATGCCCCTTAACCCATAAAGACCCAAACATCTATCAAAATTATTTACTGATATAAAATCTTAATAACTGTTGATCCACTAATCTATGTATATACCTGGTGTAAAATACAGTTATTAATCTTTTCATGGTCCATTTGGACATTCCGAGGCTCCATCGTGAACGTGGAAACATTGTCATCTTCGCCAACATTGATTTCCAGAGTAAAAGCCATGGAGTTGGATCAATGACAATCAATGGACACGCTTGGTATATGTTCAGTTGATAGATGTTGCTGGAAAAAAAAAAAGTCCGTTTTTCTTCAGTTTTGTCTATTTTAGTCTCAGCTTTCATGAACAGCTACATGATTAGTAAATTACATGTTGGAAAATAACATTTATATTAAAAAAAAAAAAAACAAGATGGAGAAAATTAAATAAATTGTGATAAGCAGCGTACAATAGACAAATAAATAAATAAATAAATAAATAAATAGATAGATAAATATAGAGAAAAATAATTTGGGGAACGGCCACAAATGTCACACTGGGTCCTTATGGATTAATTTCAGGAACCAATGTCGAGGATCGTATCTTCACCGTGTACCTGGGTGACATCCCTGAAAACGTACATTTGGTTGCTCTGGAACTGAATGGACAACGGTTTACGGCGCCTTTTACAAATACGAGCACCTGTGAAGTGGGAGAAGAGGTTCATCCTGCTGACGCCACCCATGGGTTCACCCTGAAGGTGTCCTTTGATGACCCCTGTGTCATTAAACAGGTACAGGATGGTGTTTGAGGTCAACGGATTCCTTTCTTCTTGTAGCAAGTCCTAAACTCTTTTGTGTCTCAGTTTTCTCCGGAAGATGCAGGTGTTCGCTATCAGCTGGATGTGAACTACACACTGACTGTTTTACCTGAAGATGAACAGTTTTACCACACGGCTTCGTTCGTGGCTGTCTCGACTAATGGTAAGTCCTTCCTGTCTGACAGTTGTCTAAAGCTGAGCACAGGTGACCACAGCACTGTCTTTTGCAGATCTTCCGGGCTTGGATGTGTTCTGTTCTGAGACCGGCATCACCTTCAGACTGGACCGCCGACCTTTGGAGCACCAGTGGGAGGTGGTCATTGGCTCAGACCTTCTCACGTCGGACCTGGTTGACCGGCACGGCTACGTCATGAGCAGCGATGGCGACTATCTGCTGCTGGAGGTGCCGCTCTTCACTCAGGGCTACAAATACGAGGTCAGAGATGAACAACTGAAAACAAGTCATATATGAGGAATGAGTGAAGTTGATCATAAGACTGGTTTCTGTTTACAGAATATAACTTTGGAAGGATTCAATGGCACATTTGAGATCTCTGTGAGACATCAAGAGAAGTCAAATATCCAGAGTTCGACTGTGAAGACGTGTCCATTCACTGCAGAGGAGCTAATTGGTGAGAATAAACAGAAGATTAGTTTAGTTTAGTTTAGTGTCATGGGAACCTGCAATGTTCCCTTTTCCACAAATTACTCTATGCACGTTTTTACAGTCTGAATACAGTTTACAGGTGTTTTTTTTTTAAATTATTATTATTTTACTCTTTTTGTGTCTTTTTTTACATTTAATCTTGTATTTATAATTTATTAGAGAAACAACTACCAGCATATAATTCCATGTATATGTTGATGCACTTGTTGGGTAAAGACAATTCTAATATGGACCAGTTTTGGGATCAAAGATTGTGATAAAGGATGTTTCCATTCCCCTGTAATTTGTCACTTTTGCCTGTTATCTGTTCTTGGATTTGGGTGAAAAATGGTCATTAAACTGTTGGACTAGTTCATTGTCCAACATACTTTAACTTTTCCACAACGTGCTACTGCGGGTTTCTAATTTTTCAATTGTCTCTTCCATCCATTTTTTTGGGGGGAACCACTTCTCTGGCTGGCTAAAGTCTCAGGATTAACTGGATTAAGGGTTAACTGGGCCAGAAACCAAAGTGATCAATAAAAACCAACAAAAAGTATTAATGAAGCAACAAAATAATAAGTAACATGAATAAAGTAAGACACAAATGGAACAAAAGTGAAGAGAAAAAAAACTCAATGTAGAGAAAAATTTAAATAAGCAACCAATTTAACAAAAAATGAATACATATTAAACAACTTGTAAATAATGTGCAAAAATATTAAATAAAAAACTAAATAAATAACCAGTATTGTCATTTGGTTCCAGTAGTTTTAGTTTTGGCCTTTTCTTATTGTAAATCAGTTGCTTTTTGACACCTGTTTATCTCCATACACAAGTTCCATCAACTAAACTCAGTAAAAACAAAACAATAATTTCAAAAAATGTTGAATTTCTTAAAATATTTAAACTAAACCATCCATTCAGAACGCATCTGATGCATCAGGGGTTAAAGGGTTACATTTTGGTGCAAATACTTCTGAATGGTTCAGCATTTAGAGGTAAACCCAGTTCTGTGTTGGTGTCAAAGGGGGTGTGGGCTGATTTGGTGTAATAATTAGACTCCTGTCTTTGCAGTGTGTTCGACTGATGGGATGATGACTGTGGTCGCTGACCTGTCTTTAGCCGTTCCAAGTGGAGGAGTCGTGGCCAAAACCAACCTCCTGGACAAACACTGTGGTCCTAGAGATGCAAAAGACACAAAGGCTCTGTTTTCTTTTCCAGTCAACAGCTGTGGATCTGTAGTGAAGGTACCACTGGTACCGCTGGAGCCAATCTACAACACGGGAAAAAGTGCAGACCTCCACCAAGCAGCTCAGTCCCCACCATATTGGGATTTACACCTAAAATAACAATCCTACAATTATTTTGTCTACATCTTTAGATTTCTTGACCATGAAAATTTACCCCTCGCAAGTAGATTCATGTTGATATCATTAGTAGTTCAGTAGTTATTCACAAAATTGTCTTTTTTGATAATTGCGTTTTTTCTTCCAGATCCAAAAAATCTAATCATTTGTTCCTTTGACCATCCTCAACATTCTCTGGAAATTTCAGCAAAATGCATTTATTAGTTTTTGAATTATTTTGACACACACGCCGACAAAAACATAACCTACTTGGCGGAGGTAACAAGATGTACTTCACATGTCACATTAGCTGCTAATGTGTCTTTGTCTTTTCAGCTTGGAAGTGAAAACGTCACATATGAAAATGAAATTCTGCACAGTGAAGCTGCTCTGGATGATTCTGCTGACAGGTGGGGTTTTTCAGTTAATCTTTCCTTTTGTTCATTTTCATTCACCTTTTTGGTTGCTGCATTTAAAAAAAAACAGAAATGTGGAAATATCTCAGAATGTTGCAGGAAAGTTTTTTTGCTAACAATGTGGGAAAATGATTTGAATGATGAAGGTGAATATGAACAGGTTTTATGAAAGAATGACTCAAATGTGTTCATGAAGATTCTGGGCTTCTGTAGGGTAAGGAACTACAATTAAAATACACCCATTCATTAGCTAGATGAGTAATATTAGAAGTCCATCCACAACTACTCATGCAGATATATTTTTTTCCCCCCAGAAATGTAATTAAAATTTTAAGTGCATTTTGATGGAAACCTAAATGTATGATGTGCATCTTCAAGATTTACATTTAAGAAATGTTAATGGAACAAGGAAAAGAAACTATTATTCAAAAAAGGCTATGTTTGATTGAGGCTGTTGAATTGGTATAATGATTGGAGATGAAACGCCTCATCTGAGTAAATACTGGTGGAATGAAAATGTAACAGAAGAGAATAGGCTGTTTTGACAAAGTCCTGTTGTAAACCAATCAAATGTTCTTAAGGCAACTGATACATATGAAGTATGTTACATTTCTTCAATAAAAAGATCATCAAAAAGTCTAATTCAGCCTGAGGGATGAAGGTCAGGTTCCATGTAGAAACCAATATGATCTCAAATGGATAAAAATGCCTATAAATGATTAAAACAAAAAGACAAATTTGTGGTTGTGTAAAAATCTTATCTATTGTATGGAAATGTTTATATTTACAAACTCTTTCAACAAGTAAATAAGAACATGAAATATCTGAAGAGAAGAACTTTAACAATATTTTAACCTGTTACTCAATGTTTTATGTATTTTAAGTTGTGTTGTGATCTGTAAATTCTAATCTACATATTTAAATTGGGTATCTTGTTAAAATTGCTCTTAGTTTTTTTTTTTTTTTTAAGGCTAGTTTTTTGTTTCATTATGTAATCTGACTTTTCAATCTACCACAGACAAGTTTGGAGTTGACATTATTTATAGGCTATTATGTTGTTTCATTTTTCTGACCTACATTTGGATTTTACCCCTTGAACTAAATAGATTTTAACACCGAATGGTCAGTCATTTGTAACCCTTTATCCAGTTGACTGGCTCCAAACCTAATTATGGAAATGCGTATCTTCTATTTCCTTTTAATTGTCTTTTTTTTTTCTGTAAATGCTGTCCTGCAGGGTGATAGTCCAGTGTACCTACCCTCTGTCTGAGCTCCATCGACTCTTTTCTACATTTACGTTCCAGTCGGACTCTTCTGGATTTGGCAGCATCACTCATACTTTACAGCCTAAAGCAGGTGCAGTATCTTAAAGGAGTGATGTTTTGCTGTTTTAAATAGAATTATGCATTTTCAAACGTTTCATTGTGGTCCACTTAAACTGTAAATGCGGTGCTTGGGTTGGAATTCTTTATCAATTCAACTCCACAGGTCAATATTCAACCCTATTTCTGACTAATGACACCAGAAATGTTGTTTTGAGCAGTGTCCCTTTAAATATAAATGAGCCACTTCACACACCACCCCCTCCAGGTTGATGACTGTGCTGCTCTGTCCCATTCAGCCATTTATGTTCATTAATACAACCAACAACGGAACATTGGAGGTCAGGGGTGTCCAGTCCTGGTCCTCGACAGCTACTATCCTGCATGTTTTAGATGTTTCCCCCTTCCAGCACACCTGATGGTGCTTGTCAGGCTTCTGCAGAGGTTGATGATGGGCTGATCATTGGAATCAGGGGTGTTAAAAGAGGGGAAAAGTCTGAACATGCGGGATAGAAGCTGTTGAGGACCAGGACTGGACACCCCGGTGGTAGGTGATCAGCTCCAAGTGTGGACATATTTTCAGTTTTTACTACAATCACTGCTGCTGAAAATTATGTAGTATTTGGAGAAATGTTCGTCAAAAGTCTTGACCTGATATGTGCAAACGTCATGATATAACTAGTTATAGACGCAACAAATTAAGAAGGGATTAAAACCGGTTGTAGAAATTCACTCAGCTTTTGCCAACATGAATATAAAGATGGCTTTGCAGCACCTGGATGGTTCAAATTCAAACTCTTTGAACTATTAGGGTCCACATGCACAAATGAATGTACTGAAGAAGTAATAAGTGAGTTTAGCAAAATATTACTCCTTTTAAAATCTCAAAGTTGTGGGGCAAATATGTAAGATATTCCATGACATGTATATAATTTTATGATCGAAAGCCACTGTATCTTTCTGAGACCCAGAAATGCATTTTTGTCCTCTGCAGTGGACAAATGTTTCAGTTGTACTTAAAAAAATGCTGTCTATTGCAAAGAATATAAGTAAAATTTACTTATAAAGCGCTTTCCACTGATTAAAAATTACCAAGTGGTGTAAAATATGACCCCTTTATCCTTGTGGAAATAAGTCATCATAATTTTTTTTTTTTTTTTTTTTTTGTCTGTTGGGGCCTCTTGCCAGAGAATGAGAAGCTGTTCTCATTTGATTGTACCTGGTAAAATAAAGTGTAAATGAATAACAATGTGCTGCCTGTTTAGATGTGGACAGACCACCAAGCCCTACCATCAGACAAAGCACTACAGCTGATCCATATGTACCAGCCCACCTTTCGTTGGTTCGCTACATCAAGGTCCCATCGGGGCTCAGATCCTTCGCCCAGATGAATCAAACGGGTAAAAACTTCCTTGAGATTTTTTTTTTTTTTTAACCTATTTTATCATGCAAGGACTTCAGTTGGTTTAAACTACGCCCATCTTTTCACAGGAGCTGATGGATTTTCTGAAGATGACATCGAAACTGAGCAAAGCTGAAGCGTGTGGTTTTTTTTTGTTTTTTTTTTTAATGTAATAAACCTTCCTTTAAAAGTGCAATGTTGCATACATGTGTGTTCCTGTTAAACACATTTAATACAAAGAAAATATAATGCTGTGCAGAAGTCTTAGGCAACCCTTGACAATGTTGTTTTTACACTACTGAGCCTTCATAATAATACAGGAAAAATGGAGGGAATGTTGTGCACAGCATCAGATGACTTCGTGAACGATACATTAGCTTTAAATTTATGCTATGAATGCTACCTCCATATCGGCAAAGGCTCATTGAATGGTTTGTGAGCAATTAAGTGTAGCGCTGATTTGGTCATTAATCAGGTTTGCACTAGTTATTTGCAAAAATCTGTATTTTCTCAGGTCATTGCAACTCCGGAATATTTTCCAAAAAAGCTGAGGGACTTGCCTAATTTCCATGCATTTAAAAAAAACAAAACAAAAAAAACACTAAAATCGATGGTGTACTGAAAGTTAGATGAGTTAACTATTACTTATTCTACTGTGTTGTCACTGTATTTATTGTGAAATTAATTTGTTAGTATCTTAACGGGGATCCCAATAAAGTTAGCAATAACTACAGTGGAACCTAATAGGGATTCCCAATAAACAATAGCTGCATGTACAGTAATGTGCAGAAGGCACCTTACGTGGTTGAAATAAGCATATCTTTTAGTCTCGTTCATGAATGAATTAAGCATCCACACTAGTCTAAATCAAAACTTTTTTTTTTTTTCCAGGGTTCCATTTCTGATATTGAAGGATTACAATTTATATATTTATAAAGCACATGGAAAAACACAAACAAACTAATAATTACATTGTTTAATTATTGTTTACAGATTTCTTAAGTTTGTTTTTACAAACATAATTACTTACCAATATAAATAACAGAATTTGCTTGACATCAATTTACAGGAAAATAAGATGTGAAGAAAATAATACTAAAACTAAGCATTTAGAAAAAAAACTAATAAAACCTATCAAATCTACACTAAAAACTAATTAAAACTACCTGAATTAGAGGGGTAAAAAAATTCACAACTAAATAAAACTAGAATGACAAAATCCAAAACTATAATAACCTTGCTGTGGAATTGAAATAAAGAAGAATTCAGACTCAAGCATAGCATTAACCGTTTATGAAGAACACAGGGAAATGTTTGAAAATCCACAATTCCATCAAAAAAATAAATAAATTTAAATCACTTAAATTACAATCTCATTGTAGACGAGCATTTCTTAGGGGTTCCATTCACAGGCAGATTGTGAACTGATTGTGCTGAAAATATGATGACTAAGAATAGAGATTTTTTCAATCCTATCCAAAGAAACTGGTGGTTTGGGGTCAGTGAAACACTTATCTTCAATTTCCTATTAGAAAAGTGAGAAATGCGAAATCAGAAAATTGGATTATATTCTCCAATATCATGTTTTGTGGTTGCTGTATGTAACAACGAACATTTACGATCTGTTACCCAATTTTTCATTTGCGCCGTAATGATTAGAAAATTACACAATTGAATGATAAGAAAATCAGAACTCGTTTCTGTTTGAGTCTGGCTGGGGGTGTGGTCAATGCACCTGACTCGCATGATCTGATGTCAGACGCTACGCTGTGATTGGCTGATGTTCTGTGATGCTGCGCTCTGATTGGCTGATGTTCTCTGACGCTGCGTTTTCATTGGCTGGTGTTCTGTGACGCTGCGCTCTGATTGGCTGATGTTCTGAGAATGCGCTCTGATTGCCTGATGTAATGTGACGCTGCTCTCTGGTTGGCTGATGTTCTGTGACGCTGCGCTCTGATTGGCTGATGTTCTGTGACGCTGCGCTCTGATTGGGTGAAGTTAGTAGACGCTGCGCTG
>JAPTYR010189397.1:0-10016 GCA_029814505.1 Siphamia roseigaster
CTCAAAAAAAAAAAAAAAAAAAAAAAAAAAGAAACAAAATACACTGGACTCAAAATATCTGTGCAATCTTTAACAGCTTCCACATACTGCTGATGATCCTCTTGATGCGGTGGACGTCAGAGTAAGAGTAGAAAAGAATGCAGTGTGAGATGTCTCCGTCTCTGCCAGCTCTCCCAGACTCCTGATAGTATCCCTCCACTGACTTTGGGAGGCTGGCGTGGATCACGAAGCGCACATCAGGCTTGTCAATGCCCATACCGAACGCGATGGTGGCACAGATGACCTAAAAGGACAAAATATATTTTTTCCCTGCAGCACTCAGTATGTGCAAATACCAACAGTCCAATGTATCAAGTTTAAGATGAGATGCTGTGTGAGATACACAATTATCATTTACATGTGAAGGCATGTGATGCTATGACACATGCAATAAAGGAACCTATGGTGAATGAATGCATCCCACAGTGAAAACATCAAGTATTATAATAATTGTGATGATGACCGTTCTTAGAGTCTTACATTGTGTGGCTTCATATTTTATTTACAATACCATATGTGCTTTATTTTAGTTGTCGTTTGGGTTAATTTACTCTTTAGAACGATTATGCATCTTTCATTTAATGACGTCAAACACGACGTACCAACCTTGTGTTTAGCAAAAGGACCCATGTACTGAAAAGTAATCTAACCGTTTTCTATGGGCCATAAACATTAAGGAGCACTGAAATAAAGTTTTGACCTATATTTTATTTTGTCACTAAATCTAACTTGGTGTATTTCATGCCATTATTCTCATTTATTAGGTTTACATGTACAGCTTTTTCATGTTCTTGAATTAGTGTTAAGTGCAGCCTGTAATATTTATTCACCATCTGTGATGGGGCGTAACCTCACCTGGCAGCCATCCTGATTGATCCACTTGCTCTGCACATAGTCTCTCTCACTGTCACTCAGGCCTGCATGATATGACAATGCAAGTATGCCCGCTCTCTGTAGACTCTCAGCCATAGCATCACAATCATTACGAGACAGACAGTACACAATGCCCGAATCTCCTGAAACATGAAGAGATACAGTTAAGCAAAGGACATAATTAGCCAGGTCTGAATCCTCACTTTTTAAAATTATTATTATTATTATTATTATTATTATTATGTGAAGACAGCTTGTACAGTAATCAATAATTGTACAAAGTGGTGATTTTAATTTTGATGCGAGATTTAGGATATAATATGCTTCAAATATGATGAAATCTGTAGTTACCAAACATCAACATATTTTTGCACAAGGAGTCAGAGTTTGATAAGGGGCATTTACTTTCAACTCCTGAGAAATCTAACTCTTGTGTAAAAGCTCAAAACTGAGAGGCTTAGAATGTTTTCACGTACAAATCTGAGCTGAATATTCAACAAAACATTTATGGGGCGGTGCTAAAAATAGAAAAAGTTGTTTTAAATTATTTACGTGGGTAGTGCTTCTTGATCCAGCTGGTGCAGTCCTCGTCGACCTTTTTGGGTTTTTTGGGGAGCACATAGTACTTTAGATTTGTTCGGTTGAAGCTCATGGTAAACCTGGAAATACATCAGATGAAGAATGTGTGACTTATTCTGTAGAATTAAACTAAGTAATATCAAAATGGCACAGCAGTTGGAGACACAGGACAAAGGCTGAGATGTACGTACACCTGTGGACGAGTCATATTCAGCTGGTTCAGAATATCCTTTTGGACACGAGGTGTGGCGGTGGCGGTCAGAGCCATCATGGGCACATTGGGGAACTTATGGCGTAGTTCATGCAGCCTCTTATAGTCAGGACGGAAATCGTGACCCCACTGAGAATTAAAGTTACAGGCTCATTCGGTGAGTTGTTTATAAAATATTAATATGCTGCAGATTCTGGAAATTGCACTGAACCCACCTGACTGACACAATGAGCTTCATCTATGACAAAACGGGTCAGAAGGCCTCGTTCGTATAGATTCTGCAAGGCTGATATCAGCTTGTTACTTGCACAAACCTTGAAGAGAAGAAAGGATGCATTTGACCTCACTCATCAGAAAGATTTAAGGACATAAAACCAGTTAGAACAGGAGCAAAACCTTACCTTTTCAGGTGTGACATACAGCAGTTTTACAATGGGGTCTTTTCTGGAAAGTTGCATGTAAATCCTTGCGGCTTCACTGTCACTTTTGTCTCCAGACAGATTTGTTGCTGGGATCTGAAAAGTGTTAATTGCACAATAACACATTCACTTAATGATGACAGGAACAGGATAAAAACAATAAAAATCCTCATAGTCCTGATTCATACTCACATCCAAAGTGGTTAGTTTCTGGACCTGGTCCACAATCAGTGATTTGAGTGGGGAGACGACCACAGTGACGCCTGGTAACACACAGGCTGGCAGCTGGTAGCAAAGGCTTTTACCTCCTCCTACAAAACACATCAGTGCAGGACAAAAACAGACATGTTCAAACCACTTAACACAATAGAGGGTCCCATTGTTTGTGCATTTTCTACTCACCTGTTGGCATCAAAACAAATGTATCTTCACCCAGAAGTGTTGCATTAATTGCCTCCAGCTGATTGAACCTGAACTGATGGAGACCAAAACGCTTGTGAAAGATTTTCATCATTTCTTGTGAGTGGGGGAAGTCGAACCCTCGGAAACGGTCATGGGCTGGGTTTCTGTAAGTGGGTTCTGCAATGGAATGTGTAATAAATAATATTAAATTAAATACTTGAGATCCATGAGAAGAAAACATTTTTTTTAAGATTTTAAATCATTCTTATAGTCATTTTGTTCAACCATTACAGTTTAATTCATAATTTCCCTGAAATACCTTCAACCTTTTTTCAGTGGTTTTAGGGTGCAAATATATTAAAAAGATCTACTATATGGTCAACACAGCATTTCTTTACATAGACATTATACCATTTATTACATATAGAATACTGAATTTCCCTTACAGGATGATCAAAATATAGTATAATTCTAATAAGGCTTTCATCAACTTTTTCAGGATTTCTGCAGGTTTTTTTAGTTCAATTTTAGGGCTATAATGAATGTAAAGAAATCTATGAACAGGGCTTTTTCTTTAGTGTGATCAGGCAATGAATGAAGATTCAATGAATCTTGGAGCTTTCAGATGTCAGAAGAAAGACTGGACTAGATTTTATGTATATGAGAAAAATATCAAAACATTTTTTTTCCAAACAACTTTAAAACAAGAATGAAGTTTATAAAATTTCATGAATGTAATACCAACTTCAGTCAAATAAGTAAGTGTTGATATCTGAGGGTCTTGGCAATTAAAAGTATTTAATTTTACATGCTTGTAACTTACCAGGAGAGCAGATCTTTGCAGGCTTTGGTGCAGACAACGGTGTGGCTGGTTTCTTCTCCCATGGAGACTTGCTTGCGCCCTCTTTCACTGTTATAGCTCCAGATGTTGTGTTTTGTTGTGATACAGATGAGCTTGAGGGTTCATCAAAATAATCAGGGATATCTGACTCATTAAAGTCATCAATGTCGAAGTCATCAATGTAAAAGTCATCTGGATCAATTGCCTCTGACGTTGTTGTAGCTCCTGAGGGTTTAGAGTTGTTCCCATTCTCACTGCTCTGCACAACTCTCTCTGGCTTTTTGGGTGAAAAGAAAAGAACTGAGTCTTCCAAATCAGTAGGGATTTTTGAATAATCCTGGTTTACGCAGCTGTTTGTTAATGGAGAATCAAATTTACTCTCATTTTCTACATATAGTGTCTGATTGTTCTTCTTATTCAGGGGCTTGGCATTCATTATATTATCAGAGGGATCAGAATCATAGTTCACAGAGATAACCGAAGACCTCCTGATCTGAGGAGGATCCTGGTAGTTAGCGGCTGAATATGTGCTGGATGACAGATCACAGCTAACAGGGATCTTCTCTTTAAAACTGGATTCAGAAGGAACAGTGTTGTTTGGCTGCTGCATCCTCAGAGTAACATCATTACCCGTTGCAAGAATCCTCTTCCTGGGGGAAAAGGTAGACAACTATAATAACAAACAGTGTAATAACACTGATATACTATTTTTCATATTTCAAGATAATAGACCTTTATTAATCTACATGTACATACCTCTGAGCCCTCTTTAATAAAAGCTCACTGCCACATGACAGAGCTATCAGTTCATGTTCAGGGACGGAATCAACCAGGGAGCAAATTGATTCCATGACATTGAAAAGTTGATCCCCTGTGAGATCGTAAAAAAAAAAAAAAAAAAAAAATCAAACATACACACGCATTAACAATTAAATGCACCAAGGTATGACTAACAAACAGGGACAAATGGGACAGCTGAATTTAATGAGCAAGTACATATTACAGGGGAAAAAAAACTGAAAACGATGTAATACATACTGGTATCTTCTGAATGTTTATCAGAGGCTACTGTTTGGCTGGGTCCTTTGGGCTGCACAGGGTTGTCACTGTTTTCAGAAGAATTTAATTTACACCTGTTGAAAATAACAATATTGTGTCATTTTGCCTTTGTTTACAAGTGGTTCTTTGTTAAAAATCACTTAAGTAATTTGGAAGTAACGTGTGATATTAGAATAATGCAGAAATATAACATGCTCATGAATAACAATAATACATTTATGCATATATCAATATGAGCCATCTAAACAATGGCCTAGTTAAATAAATGAAACTAATCACAAGATTAATAAATTAACAAAATAATTTTAATATCACACACAGGAAAAGTATCACAATTATTAGGATGCAATAACTTTGTGAATCTACTCGGACACAAATTCATGTTAACTTACTTTGTCTCCATCGTGAAATTGGCACAAGGGGTCTCATGTGGGACTGGAGATGGAGGAATGTAATCCAAGTCATCTTCGGGCTCTGAGTTGTCAATTTCGATGACTTTTGAATTAATCTGTTTATTATCAGTGTCTAAAACAAAGAAAACACAAATTACACTTATTCTGCATTTTGTATATCACAATTATTAGATACAAGAGTCACAAGTGCACCATGCAGAAATCACATTACCTCTCATTCCTTTAAAAGGCTCAAGCACAGTGTCACTGTCCTCTTCACTGTCACTCATGATAGTCTGAGCAGGAACTCGTTTTCTGGTCACATTCAAAGGAAAATCCTCCCCATCACTTTCAAATGGATCCAAACTTAAAAAAGGTTTTGATGATGCCGTGTCTTTATCACCACCAGAATCCACTTTATGCGTGTTTAAATCACTTTTTTCACTGCTGGAAAAAATATTCTTAGTTGGACAACCCTTAGTTACAGCCATCTTGACAAGCGAAGGTCTGTTTTTTTCTTCACTAGGTGATTGTGCTGTCTTGTTTTTCCTTTCTGAAATTTCCGAACTGAATGAGTCATTTTTTCCTCTGACAGGTGTTTCAAAGTCATCCAAGTCATCCCAGTCTTCCATGGGGAATCCAAGAGATCCATCCAGATTTGATGAAGTACTACCATTGCCAACAGATTTAGTTAAAGTAGTAGGTTCATTAATGTCAGGCAGCGCAAAGGGAAGCTGGCCTGAACAATCATCTGCTGAGATGCTTGAGTCCGACTTGCTTTTCGAATTTATAGGGAAGAAGTTGTTGATTTTGGACTTTTGAGGTCTCCCAAGCTTCTTTGAAAGTGTCAGATGAGACTCAGTTACCAAAGTGTTCTTGAAAATATTTACATTCCTGTTTGCCAAGACATTTGTGTTGGTTACCTTGGTTGGGACTTCCACTTTTGTGGTCCCTGATGGGGATTTCTTCTTGAAAGAAAATGTCCTGTAAATATAAAGGTGTAAATTATATACAGAAAACAACTCCATTAGGAGCAGGGGCATATTTCTGCTTGGAAATATTTTTGGATTTCAATATTGTGGAAAACTTGCAGATACAAAATTGTATAGTCAACAACAATGCTTCTTCCTCAACAAGATGTGATACATCTACAGCATGCTGTTCTTAGGTCAGGATTGTCATGGATTTTAAAGATGAAACCTTTCTTCACTAAACTACTTTTAATACTTAACCACTAAAACGAGATGTTTTACCATACGAGCAAGACTTTAAAGTTACTACACACTGCATGCATGCATTTAGAAAAGAGAAAATGCAAAACCCCACAATGTATTTATACAAAACAAAATTATGATCTATTCTGACAACTACCTAACTAACCAAGTGTGCTGCTTCATTCTTTGCTTTCCTTCACTCCCTGTACTTGTTCATCTCCGACAGGCTTGCTTTCGTGTTTATTGTTATTATTATAATAATGTATTTATGTCATTAGACAAAGTTTTTCCAGGAGGGTTTTGCATCCCATACAAGTTTTTCTTAACTATATGAACCCTGGTGGCTGGATGTTTTGTTCTTCGTCTGACAAACAGCCCTCAATAAAACAGTTGCTTTAATAGCTCATGTGTTTTAGACAGTCTTTTAGATATGTAAAGGAGAAGTTATATTATACGGTAAGTTTTCTACCAGAGGAATATCTTTAACTCATCCCCGTTTTGCAGCACATTAATGCTACTAGAACCTGTAAGCTAGCTGTTAGCGGTAGCTCAATTTTATTGACAATGTAACCTTTAAAGTTCAGACTTACCCAGGTTTAGATTTAGCGAGAGACAGCTTGGTCTGAGCAGCATTGCTGTGCCTCTCCAATTGTTCCTTCAAGTTATTCTGAGGAAGACTCGACATTGTTTTGTGTGCAGCTACTGTTAGCTAGCGGCCCTAACCTACTTTACAAAGCAGTGTTCAGTTTGTCGCAGCACCATAGGATAAAACTGGTGACAGGAGGCCCGCGCTCCGTTTGTCCTCATTAAGTTATAGCCTTTTCATTTAAATACATTAAATTCAACCAGTCGTATAATTCATTTAACCATAAAACCCAGTCCCTCCTGGAGTATCAGGATGACAACAGATTTTGCGCCCATTCAACAAACAGACTCCTTATTGGTTAAGCTCACGCACCCAGAAGCATTCCGGGAAATGTAGTTACATTTCAAGAGTCACTTTATTTATCCCTAAAGGGCAATTCAGTTTGTACACCTGGGTCACAGCAAAGAAACAGACGAAAACACAAAAAAGGAACTATAGACTCATAACTATTATAGCTGACAAGAACTGAAGGGTTCAGACATGAAGGTCAAAGGGCAATAGTGACAAGTGCCAAGGCAAATAAATAAAGAAATTAAAAGAACAACAGATTATTATATGTTATAAGCCCCAGTCGCCTTTGGAAATAACTAGAACAGTTTTAATTTTCAGCTGAACAATACGTGAACATGACATATTGATATTCTTTTCTGAATAGTAATTTTGTAGTACATTTAACTGTTTTACATTACATAACATTTTATTATAAATTGTTCTTCAACATAAGATTATCTTAATTTATGCATTACTTAATGACTAAACAGAATTTGTTGTCATTATTTTAACCACACAGGTTGCTACATTTTGTCTCACATTTACACTCTGGAAAATCCAGTCATGAAATACTTACATATGACTATTTAATTAGGAGTTAATTAATTTTCTTTTTAGCAAGCAAGGTTTATTTGTAAAGCAAAATTCATGCACAGGGCAATTCTCAGTACTTTATAAAAAATAGAAAAAGAGACAAGTTAAAAAACACATAATTACAATTCAAACATAAATATTAATCGATTAAAATAAAGTAAATCAATTAAAATAAAGTAAAATGTCAGAGTGCAGATACAACCCTTTCAGTTCTATGCACGGTTGAACAGAATGGTTTTCAGCCTGGATTTAAACACTGTTAGAGTCGAAGCCTGTCTGACATCATCAGGAAGACTGTTCCAGAGTTTAGCTATAAGCTTTTTATCACCTGTTATTGTAACAAGTCACTTCTGCTGTAGCTCAGTGAAATATGGATCCCTTTCAATCCTTATTTATAGTAATTTGTTTTAGCAGAAATACATGTCATCAGGATTTTGTTATTAAATCTGATATCAAACCCCAAGGTCTTTTTTCATTTAAAACCAGATCAAAATAAAAGTGTTTCAACACAGGCTTTATTGCTCCATTTGACTGTAATGAACAGAATAAAGATAACAGAATTTTTTAATGATTGTTATTGTTCCTCACTTTAGATGCACACAATCATCATTCTTTTATAAAATGTAGTATTTATGGATTCAGAGGAGGAAGTGTCGTGCAAAAATCACCTAAATCAACAAAATGTTTTAATTATGTTCCCTTTTATGTCCTTTGGTGCAGACAATTAAACCACCGGAAAAGAGGAGCAGGCAGCTAGTCCACACATGTTCTTCCCACGTTCAATGAGGAAGTATCTGTGAAAGACATATAATCATTGTTTTCATTCTCCTATTGGTATGGATTCACCAAGAAATCTTCTGTGTGATTTAACTGAAATCTTACCCATTGATACCCCAGCCTTCACCCCAGGAGTTTTTAACTATCCAGTAAGGAGTTCCATTCTCCGTTCCATAACCCACAGCTAACACTGCATGGTTCACCTTATCTGTGGTCTTGTGGCATTTAGTGCTGAAAGCAGAAAGAGAAGTGTGATTCATCAGACTTAATACACACATGACTGTTTTAATAAGGAATGAGGAACTAAACATAACAGTTTCACTAACAAAAAAGGCTTGCTTTCATTCCACAGTACAGAAAGTACAGTGGTTACAGTGGTTTATCATATCAGTCACAAATGAGCACAGGGCCCATTTTGAACTTTAGCCCATAACAGCTGTCATAACTGTAAAAATAATATAAAAACAGTATATTAAAAAAAACGTGGCAACTTGTTTAGACATTTTTTTTTAACAATATAATCACTCTTACTTGTATTAACTTGTACTTAAAGCATGACTTGCAACTTAATAAACCTAACAAGCATAAACAACGATCATGACAGGTGGAAAATACCATATGTGTCTTAGTAATAGTGACTTCTCCAATTGATGGCAGTCAAAGAGTTCTCAAAAACTGCACCTTTAGTCAGGCAACAACACATATATAGAACATTTATCTGCAACAACTGAAACCAAATGATGGAAATCAAGCAAGACAGATCGATGACAAACCTATTTTATTTTATTTTTTTATTTAAATGGGTCATATTTTGCTAAAACCACTTTTATTAGTCTTTGGTACATTTATTTATGTATTTGGACCCTGAGAAGTTAACATTTGAATTTGAACCCTCCAGGTGCTGCAAAGCTAACTATGTTCATTCCAGCAAGAATCGAGATTTCTACAACCTGTTTTAATTCCATCTTAATTTGTTACATTTTATAACTAGTTACATTGCAACATTTGTACATATAAAGTCAAGACTTCCAATGTTAACATTTCTCCAAGTACAATATAATTGTTTGTCAGCAGCAGCGGTTGTCGTTCATAATGAAAATATGTCCAAACTTTGAGCCGATTATCTAAAAGGTTTAGTTGTTGGTTGTATTAATAAACAGAAGTGGTTGAACAGGACAAAGCAGCACAGTCAACAACCTGGAGGGGGTGGAGTCATGTGCATTTAAAGGGCCAGCGCTCAAAACAACTTTTCTCCTGTCATTACTTAGAAATAGGGTTGAAGATGGACCTGTGGAGTTGAATTAATGAAGAATTCAGACACAAGCAGAGCATTTAAAGTTTATGTAGACCACAGGTAAATGTTTTAAAATGTGTTATTAACATTTTTTAAAGAGCAAAATGTCACTATTTTAACTGATTTAACCCCATTAAATGCAAGAGGTAGCCTGGTGAGCCAGACTATGATATGAAATTAATAGTCTGGGTATGATCCATAGGGACAGTTCAAGCCTAAGGGTGGGATCAACCACTGTCTTTCAAACTGCTCTGCACGTAATAGGTCAGTGGTATGACCAATCAGAGCAACCAATAAGATGATTATGTAACTAGTGTCTATCCCACTCAGTGTTTCCATGCATGGTCAGAAAGTCGAATTATTGCCTTAGTCCGGCTAAGGCCGGAGTCTTAACAGCCATGTAAAC
>JAPTYR010189432.1:0-17609 GCA_029814505.1 Siphamia roseigaster
GCTGAGAGAGAATGACACACTGTTAAAAATCAATGGCACAATCTCTCCCTGTCCCTCTCGCAAAAACAATCGCTCTCTCTCATTCCTGACGTCGGCATAGGCGAGGAGAGCTCGGTTTCAGAAAAAGATTGGGGATGCACGTATAATTAAACCTCAGAGTATCCAGGAATGAAAAAAAAAAAATAAATGAATAAATAAACTATGGGATGGAACAAGTCCAATCTTGGCCTGGAGTTCCTTGATAGTCAGCCCACAACCACAGGCACAGGCGGCCTCAAGCGCAGTGGAGGAAAATGTGAAAAATACACAGAGAGCTGTATGACCCATTTGAATCACACCTCCCACCCATTTGATTCATTTTTTAATTAAGCGTGAGAAATACAGAGAAAGGGGAAGAAAAGGAGACAGAGGGGCTGAGAGGGAGAGAGATTTATAGTCTTAAACCAATACAGTGCCATCTTGGTTTAACATAGGACTTATCTTAGCTCTGCCAGGCATACTCATGAGCACTTAACCTTGCAGTGAACGCAACCCATCATCATCGCCTCACAAAAGGCAAAGCAGGGTTCTTCTTCACCAAAAGCAGCCTTCCTACTCTGCAACCCAATACGTCCAATGTCCTTCAGAAGGTAGTTATACCTATGACTAACCCGCCTACAGTCAAGTTAGTTGCAAAGCCTTTACTGGGGCCTTGAGAGAAAATATCCCTCATAACCGGAAATACTATTGTCCTCTACAAACTGCAGAATATTTCACACTCAGGCTCCAAGCTCACAGTATTCAGAACAAGAGCCAAGTGTGAGCTTGTTCTTTAAATGCTGTTTCATGCTTTTGTGGTTTTTGCTTTTGTGCTGTATGGGGAGCCAGTCAAGTATCTGTAAACGGCTGACAACGTGGCACATTTCATGTCTTTGAAACACGCTGTCTGCCAGCTGTGATTTAACCTTTATATTCCAATCGCACGTATGGTCACTGTATGGCCCCTTTGAGCATTTGTTTGCTTCAGTATCCTGATGAGCAGACACTGTCGAATCCAGCAGAGGCTGCCTAATTGACTCGCCTGAAAAATTAATGCATCACTTAACAGCATTTTTGTGTTCGTATGGTATTTAGAAAACACAGGTGCAAATCCCGCATAGTGGCAAATGTTTAATTGATGCAGCCATATGACAATCCTCTGGATAGAAGGAAAAACAAGAGGAAGTGAAATTAAAAGTATTTACTTGGATCACAAGTGGCTTCTTTTTCTTGTACAACAAATATGCAACTAGCTTTGTTTACTCTTTCATACCTTCTGTTATTATTTTGCTTCAGTTCACTATATAATCACAAGAAGAACAGTATACATATATAAGGCTTTGCATAATAATGTGGTATAAAACAAGATAGGCATACCTACCAATTATGAAATCATAGCCACCACTACTCAGTTTATAAAAGTGGCGACTGAACAACATCAAACATCACACTTGATGGCCTGCATTCATGTTCATGCCAAAGCAGATAGGTGATATTATGGGGAAAGGAAGCACATGTCGCTGCCAGGCTGACTCTCCCCAGGTGAGTCCCAGCAATGAGCTGTGAACAAGCTGCTTTGGCCGGGCTGGTCAACCGCCTTCCCTCCCCCTGAAACCTGCCTGACACTTCCACAAAGGCCAGGGAGCAGGTGGCCCTTAGCCGCAGGATAAGCCTGCAGTTCTGTTCATTACAGAGAAAGACTGAAAAACTCACCTTAACTAAAAAGAGCTCTCTTTTTTCACCAATATATTCAATTCTTTAAAAAAAAAAAAAAACATGATACAGCCCAAATTCCAAAACACAATAGCAGCCAATTCTCATATTTCTGTATTTTCAGATGAAAAGTAAAACTGTGATAAAATAAAATTAAAAAGAAAATACTAGAGTAATCCATCTTTAGCTGTTTCACACTTACACGTTATTATATTTCAAGGACATCCAACACTGCAAAAAATGTATACTACCATTATTTGATGAGAGTTTAATTATTTCCAAAAACATTCTCCCACTGCTCGCCTCTCTCTCTTTCTCTTGTCCCCATATCTCTCCTTCTCCTTGACAACCACAACCCTCCCTCAGCCCATGGGAAGAAAAAAAAATGGAGGGAGCATTCAAATGGCCGAATTAATGTTTCCACACGATAAGCGAGCTTAATATAATGCTGACAATCACAGCACTCACCCTGCCAACTAGAATTGGATCGGGTCCAGAAAATTCCTCCAGCACAAACATTTGATTCCAAACCCATCCTCTCTTGGCGCGGCTCAGCAATCTTTGTCCTTCGCCAAGACCGCTCGCCACTGCTGCGGACCCACCAGTTTGTGTACTTTTCGACTGGCCTATGATAGGAGTCATAGACACACAGGGAACACAAGTAATCCAAACCAGCAGCAAGGACATCCACAGATCCATGAGCATCTCCTCAGACCGCTTTGGCATCCTGTCGTTGTGTGTTTTGTTTGTTTGTATGTTTGTTTGTTTAACAAGACTCGTCTCTGTGTCTCTCGATCCCCCTCTCTTCAGATCAACAGCTCCTTCTTAGATAACAAGAAAAGGTTACTTGTGTCCTCTTTGAACAGCAGAGCTTGCATTCATGGTGTGATAAAGGTCACTTGCATGGCTTGGCATGCCTCCATAGCAGTTGGTGAGGGGGTGAGGCGCTCAGCTCAGCATCCATTTGGAATTATTCTGAGGGGGAGACCTGTAAAGGGAGCAATCACAGTTTGTTAGTTGTCTTTTAGTCTTGGGAAGTGTTGTCAGAAGGTGAGGAAGAAAGAAGGAGGTAGGAGAAAGAAAAGAGAGCTAAACAAACATTTCAACAAATCAGACAAGACAACCGGAATAAGTATAAAACAAACATGATTTTTACAAAAAAAAAAAAAGTGTTTCTGTGGTAAGAAAATAGATTAAAAAGGGGATTTATAAACATGCAGGAAATTGTTATTTTAGTATAATAAGTCAAGATGTCACTTCATCATCACACGTTATCTATCTGAAGGTCCCATCACCCTTTATCCCTGCCTCGTTTCCATATTATCACGCTACAATTGAACAACAAATGGATATTCTGCAGTCTGAAGCTATTCATCCCTCAACATCAGATTCCCTTGCTTTAATCTGTTGTTCTGTGGATTATCCAGGAAAGATTTTGAGCAATTACATGTTTCTTATGATTAATGTTGTGACAATCATTCAGGGGAAAAAAAAAACAAAACAAACAAACATCATTATAGCCTGTATTTTGCATTAAATTCCTTAGACATCCGCACTTGCATGTACTAAAGCCAGCCTCAAATAGAGAGTCAGGCTGCAGGTGAGCTCTACAGTGTCAACAGTGCTGCAGCTCACTGATATCAAAGTAATCCAGATGATTATGATGAGATAATTCTTATGGTATTTGGAGGCACGTTTAATCACTGAATGTTACATTGAAACTGCTGTTTTCTGATAAGCTAGGAAATTAACTTTTTTTTAGAAAGTGTAATCTGGCAAAAAGTTACTGCAAGCTGAATAAGTGGAAAATTGATATTCTTTTAGAGCCTGCCTTTTCGTCCAACATTTTATTTTCTTAACACCCCTTTCAACACCTCAGTCGTTTTTATGTACAATACACTGATGTGCATTGTTCACCAGCATCCAAACCACAAAGGCGAGATTCACAGACACTGAGTAAAATCTGATGCACGCGGATATGTTATTACAGAACCGAATGGTTTTGCTTTCGGTGATATTCATTCTGGGAACTTTTATTACACACAGTATGAGACTCTGGCTATATCCCATGAGAATTAATACATGTTTCCAGCAATGTAATCCCAAGGACAATAAACTGTAAGTATTTCACCACGGGCTAAATGCAATATCATAAAGTGTGGAGTTAACCGTGACACTGCCACTGGGCTCCAACCTGCAGACTGGATCATCCAAGAGCAGGTGAATTTAAAATACTGAAGGGAAACTGGAGGGATAAGGATGGGAAAGGGAATCTAAAACTGTCCAGTGCGCATTTATAGCTCGAGCGGAATCCAATTTGAAAATACTGAGCTTAAAAAAAAAAAAAAATCCATTTGTCCATGATGAATTATCAAGCCACTGTGATGCGTGACTAAGCAGGCAGTTTCAGCACCACGGGGGTAGGACAGCTCCCCGCCAGAAAGCAGCCGGTCCAGACAGCTGAGCCGGCGGCAGAGGAGCTGTCCAAGGTACCTATAAATCCAACCATACCAACCTTTCCTTTGGCATTTTCCTATAGCCCTGCAAGAAACAAAACCGCGCATATATGAACAAAGTTTGAGGCTGCTTGCCGTTAATAGCTTTCCAAAGGATGCGCTTCCCTGTGGCAGACACCCCGACTATCCAAATTTGCCCTCTGAAGTTTTAGCCTTTGAGGACACGATGTTTCCGTTCAAACCCTGTCAGCGCATTCACATGTGGCCCTAAAACGCACCAGAAGTCCAATTTACGGAACATAAAGCCTACGCAGACTCCATGGATGCGACTTAAACCAAGGCGGACGCAGCTGAGATGTGAATAAAGCAGGAAGCCTAAGTTGCAGACCTTTCTGTAGACTTGCCTTGTCGCTCCGTGACATGTCGCTCCTGTAAAAGGTGCCGCGAAAACGTCGCCCCACGAAGGTGAAGAAGTCCTGTCAGCCCCCCCAAAACACCAATATTGGTCTGCAACAGCATTACCTGTTTGGTTTCTATACCATAGTGGTGGGGTATACTTACTAGTGAGACTTGGATCCTTTTCCGCTGCTGCATCATTTCACCTTTTTTTTCTCTCCCCTCCTTCAAAATGTGCAAAAAGTCCAAAGCGTTTCATTCGAGGCTGTGGGAAAATGAGCAAAACGCTGAAAGGCGACGCACTCCAAATCCTCCCTGCAGTTTGTCAAGGCAAAGCGACGGTGTTGGGGTTATAGTTAAGAGCTCCGACAGGCTTGCTGGCCGACTGGAAAAGTGAGGAGGAGATGGTGGAGAGATGTACGGTGGCGAAGAGAGCCTCCCCTCCGCGGCGCTCATTGGATTGATGAGGAGCCGGGTCAACAGGCGCACAAATGAATGCATGCCGCTTCTGCTGAGGCACGGACGCGCTAAGGTTATCGCCTCACATTGCCGACTATAGTAATCGGTAGTAGCTGTAACATAGGTGTGCGGAGGTGAAATCCATCATTTTACACCTTTTTACTCCTCCAAGTCTTCGTTGTCTTAACGCATGACTTGGTCCCTACATGTCTGTCTTATTAGTGAAATGAAGTAGGCCAGGCGATCAGTGAAATGAAGACGAGGCTGCTCATTTACACTGTCATTTGATGAGGGTTAAGGAAGGAACAGATGGACACACGCACTGAAGCCCTTTTGGCACAATGGACACTAAAGCTATTCTATTAATTCCGACTTTCTTCGTCCCCCCTCTCTCTCTCCCTCCCCCCAAATGACTATTAACTGATTGTTATGGTTTATTTGTATTCACGTGCAAGCACATGGGAATAAATCATGTGTATAAAAACCAATGCCTAAACTATTAAAAGACAAGAAGCAGGGGAAGTGTTGCACAGCTCTTGTTAAGACGGTTACCGAAAAGGTCATGCTCATCATTGCATTGCTGAATGTTGAGCTTGAGTGTTTGTGTGTGTGCCTGTGTGTGTGCTCTGTGCAGTACTGTAGAGTGTATGAGTGACAGCCCATGGTGTTGTCCAGGGAGAGAGCCCTCTAGTGTTTGTGCAGCTACTTGGCAGCACGAGTCAGTCAGACAGGGCCTTGGGGGGAGCAGCCTTCATTAGTGCAGCAGGAGGGGATGGTCATCTTCACTGCACACACACATGTTAGAGGAATCCATTCCCTTAATGATGAAAAAAATAAATAATAATAATAATAATAATGAAAGAATGAAAGAAAAAAAACCTCACTTAAGTCTACTGAGTAATAAATGCTGTCTCTGCTTCTTTTTGTTTCTGTGATCACGTCGCAGTCAGGCTTCTCCAACATTACAACCCTGACCGTATTGGTCTTTCTGTCTTTTAAAAATGTAAGCAGCATGCATAATCAGTAATTATATGTGCTGGTCCAGCAGTAAGAGTATGTCTGAGGGCATAACATGTTATTGTACCTCGCAAAGAAAACAAAACAGAGCTCTTTCTCTTAGGCTTTTCCGGTGGAGGCCTTTTGACCTAAGTGCCAGAGATCCCAATTAGCAAAGACATCAAGTCTACTATTATTTATTTCTGTACCATTTAATTTCCCTCCCACTCACGCTTTGATGTTGCAGCTGCATTTCAGAAGGGAATTCTCCAATCATCTTTTTTAAAAGCTTCTGCTGCATAATATATTAAGCTGTAAATGTTGAGACATGTTTCCCTTCCTTGATATGAATGATGATTTCTTTGACATACACCCAGAGCGTATTGGGAATGTGTGGATAGAGTTAAACATATAAAAGTGCTGGGGGGGCGGAGAGGAGAAGTGGGGTCATTTACTTAAAATTGCTGCAAATGTTAAGAAATAAATAGCTAAAAGCACATCCCGGTGACAGAACCTAATGTTATGGCTAATCTGTCACGCGTTCATACAAACACACGCACTCCCTCAAACATCAAAGCACAAGCCTTGATTTATGCTTAATACAAGATTTTTTTTTTTTTATTAAAAAAAACTGCATTGGTATTAATATTATTCATGGAACGCTCTTCTAAAAGCTAAGAGCTTTATTGACATCAGGTGAATCCAAAACTTACTAATCATTCAAAACCTCCTTCTTTGAGTGGAGCTTCGTGCAAATAAAATGGTTCCAGTTTTAAATTAGTGATTAATTCTACTGACATGGCCCCTGCTAGTGATCAAAATATCAGATGTCTTCGAAAAAGGCAAAGTAAGTGAAGGGGAAATGGTCTTTAGAACCCAGGCATCCTCAATCGATCATTAGTTACTGCTTTGTCAGTGGTATTAATCACAGAGCTGTTGCAGTGTGCGCCACACAGACTTCCACATCTGAAACTCCGCACAACTCTCCATATGCAGAACCAGTTCCCTGATGCAGATTCCCCTGTTTGTTTTACACTGACCGATCGTATAAGTGCAAGCCCGTTCACTCTTATGGATATTCACACTGGGTTATTCTTAGTTATAAGCATGAGGTGTAAACATCCTCCTCGAAGTCACAACAAGCCCTGCACCTTAATTTAGCCAAGTTTCCAACTCAACACCTATCCCTCATCTTGATGAGCAGTCTACCCTGAAACAGCATCCACCCTGAAGTCAAGATAACCAACAACCGTAAACAGTTTTTGGCTCAATATCCCTTCCTTACTTTGCTTTACTTGTCCATCACAGCTGTCATTGGCCCCCACCCACTGCTATGTTACTACCAGCCTCATCTTGACAGCGACAATTGGCTCTCAACTTTCCAATCTTATCTATAGCACCTTGGCAAATGGCATGCATAGGTCATGTTACAAAACAAAAATAATGATAATAATAAAAAAATGCGATGATAGTGTATGTTTGGAGTCGATGAAATATCAACTGAACGTAACTATAGCGGCAATAGAAGACTTTTTTTTTTTTTTTTTTTTTTTTAGTTCAGTGCTCACCTTAGAACTCACCATGAATTATAATACCCTCTTAAATGTATCGTAATAATTCCTATTAATTTCATATCCACTGGTATCATAAATTACTCATAGTTCCACAGGGCTGCTCCTGCTAAATTGGGGCTCAAAATTTAAGTGATAAAGCAATTACATTTTCCTAGGAATTAATTTCATGACAATGGCCTCTTGTGGTTGCACAAATAATGACTGTTCTCAGAATTCTACATTTTCTCTTTGCGAGTCCCATTCCACATGAACTCAATTCATGTTTCAGCTCAGAACTTCGAGCACATTTACAACTACTTACATGCTTTGCAGTGCTATTACTCAGACTCCACAGTGTTCTTTATTTATTTTTTTTTATCATCTTTTGGTCTTTTAACCCTGGAGTATGTTGTAACTGACAGAAAACACATACACATACTGGGGATGTGTAATATATCCAACTGCTCCTGTCCTATTTTACTGTACAGAGAATGCTACACTGCAGCTTTAAAGCAAGCAGGGCCCATGGGACTACTGTCCATTCAGTTTCTCCTCCCAGGATTTCCCTGGTGATCAAGAGATTGAAACCAGAGTATTTTCCCCCCAGTCAGAAACGTGTCTTTCTAATGTCTGGGCTCCTGCCGCGATCATTAGGGCAAAAGAAAGGTTACAGTGACACTTTCAATGAGTTACAATGTAGTTTAGCTGTTTGGGGGGAAAAAAGGCAGGAGAGGTGTATGTGTATTGGTGAATGTATGTCTATATGTCTCTATCTCCTTTTCATTCTGTTTCTTTTTCCTACTTCCCCCTCCTCACCCCGTCCCCACGTCTTGGTCAATAAAATAAAACAAAATGGCATATCAGTAAAAGTGCTTCACTTAATAGACATGTGGCTGGCCGACATGAAAGGCTTGGAAATACTCATTGTTCTTCATTGTCAAGTGCTGCCCTCTCCATTTGACAGTATAATATTAACAGCGTAATTGAGTACCCAGGCTGGATCCTTCCATTCAGCTCCTTCAAACCCGAGGTGGCTGATTTTCAGGCAAGTTTTTTTTTTCCCTCCTTAAAACCTTCTTTGAGCTGCTGTGAATTGTTTAAAATGTCAAAATATGCAAATTACACATGACCCCCTTTGAATCGCAAAACATGGCGTAAAATCAAACTTAAATTCCAACTGGGTATGAAAGAAAACACACACATACAGTAGGGAAAACCTCCTCCCCCACCCCCACATACACATAAAGTCCACCCGCCGTCTCCCACATTAGGACGCCCAAAGAATCTTTTTGGTTGATGTCTGTGTTTAAGTACAGCTTGTGGCACATTAGCATTCCTAAAAGTCACACTTTAATTGGTCGCAGATTAAAGTTAATTGATTTAGCTGATAGTTTTAAAGCTGCTAAGATAATTAAGTGCAGTGTTGAGAATTCTGATATGTTGACATTTTGAGAATGAACAACCTGTAACGTGTGGGTACAACATAACGTTAACTAACATCTTAATCATGCAAATTGAAAAACACGGCAGATTTAATTATCATCGGTCGAATCATTGGTCCTCATTAATTACATTGGGCTTATTTATTCACTTTCACATATGTATTCCACTTACTTCCCAATTATGCAGGACAGTTCTCAGACCCCTGCTGATATAACAAACAGTAATTCCATTCCTGCTTCATTAAGGAACGCATGTAATCACACGCGCAGGAGATGAAGGGACAAACAAGTATCCAAGGTTGAAGAGCTGCAGCAGCAAAAAATTCAGAGCGTCAGAAAAGATTATCCAGCTCTTTTTCAATGATCACATATTTGTTATCATTAAGTCCACATTGGGGTAATGTGTGCCAAGGCTTAACTTTCTTGACAGGGAAGATAACTTAATTAACTCCATGCTACCATCATCCAAAAATTGGTAACACATTAAAAACCTGTTTCCCTGCATTTTTAAAACTGGAACTTCACAAAAACAGCGAGCATCTGTTGTGTGGACTGAGTGAACAGAAGATAAGGTTGATCAGCAGATGTTGAATTCGATGTCTGAAGCATTAATTAACTGAAGGAAGAATTAAACGGGATTCAAATGAATGTAAAACTTAGTTTACAAAGACTGATGGTGTATGATGTGTGTGATATAGATGCCTGTTAGCTTTTATAAATAGCCCTTTTATAATTGCCTGAGATGCACGCATGAATATAATACATTTTTTTTTCATCATGTCACTTATTTTAACTGTGTGGTTGTGTTTGTGGCATACACATTTTACCTTTTGATATATTTGGTAAAGTACTGTGTAGGTTGATACAAACATCATGAACCACCAAACACCAGTGTCTCATCATGAACCACCATCCTGAGCGTGTAAAAACCTCATCACACCAAAATCATTTCTACAACACTATAGCTAAGTACTGATATCCTGTTCACACTGGTATGAATATTGATGAAAACAGATGTCTTGAAAACCGAAACAGATTTTCTGTCTGGATTAAAAAAAAAAAACACAAAACAAAACAAAACAAAAAAAACAGAATATCTGCATGACCTTCATTGATCAAAAAAAAAATCTCTGTACACACAAGAACAGAAATATACCTACAAACACTCATACAAGGCATGTAGGTGGCACCCATATGCATCAACTGCTTGTAAAATATTCCAGTAAAGGAATAAAGGAAACTAACTTGTTATACACTCAGATAGTTTCTCTTTTTCTCAATCTTTATGACACTTGACCTCATATACTTATGGATGGATGACATAACCAGGAGGCCAAACGTAAAAAAACAAAACCCCACAAATTATCTGCAGCAGTATAGACAGGTATAAACTCCATTTCAACATATCTGACAGTCATGGAGATATTTAGTTGATTCAGTGACAGAAAATGACATTACTTCATGAATAGCCTATTTCAGTTTAATTGTTGTTTTCAATAAATTGCCAACTCTAATTTTTATTTTGTCTCTCTCCCATTTCTTGAAACTCTGCTATGAACCTTCTTAAGATCAAACAATGAAAAATGTAAATTCCTTTAATTTTTCAACTCGTCTTAAGATTTTAATGATTGTATATAGGCTAGTAATTATTGAAAGCCAAACTGTCTGTATTTCTGTTTTAAAATGTGGTGTCCTCGTCACCCCCCTCCCACCCTATGTCAGAACCAGTGATATATATATCCTTAGAAAAATGACATTCTGTACTCAAATATTTGAAATATTGCAACAACAAAAAAGTCTATATTTATAAAAGTCTATATTTACACTGGAACCACATTAAAAATGAAGACGGGGATAAGAACGGTTTACATCCTTTTCATTTAAGCATTGGCACCTGGTTCAATGATTCTTTCTTGAAAGGTGCTCTTTATACTGGTTACAAAAGCTTGCCTTTGTTATTTTCTGACTGGAGCCTATTAGGACAGAAAGCAGAGCTTCACCTACTTTAACATGATGTGCTTCACATTGTCGTGGGTATCATGAAAGTGTTTAAAACCTAAAGGGAGCTTGTCTGGACACGTAAGAAGTTAAAAATAGAAGTTACACAGTTACAAAGTTAAACCTTTGCTTTAGCAACTCATCCAGTCCTCTGTCGTCACTGAACTGCAGCGTTCCAACATGTTCAACCCACTGCCTTTCTCTGACTTTTTGCTGCTAAATGTCTGATGGTAGTTTCGGTTTATTCAACCCAGTTTTACAAGACATTGTTCATCAAGTCAAGATTTCTACATCTGAACTAAATATCCAAGCACTCACTGTAGGTTGAAATTGACAAAGCCATTTGTATCTATTGATTTGATTAAAGGTGAGTTTGTTTCGCTGAACTGCATTGACTTAAATTGTCACTGAAGAAAAAAAAGTTTCCTTTCTGTGATTTTCCATGTCCAAAAACATCATGTGCTTGTGCTCTAGTTAATAACCCCACTGTCCTGCCATCTACAGGACTGATGCTTTATGAGCACAGGGCACACAATAGCATCACTGAATGCTGCAAAAAAGAAGTAATTTGACATTAATCTAGTGTAATGTGAGAGGGAGGTTATAAATGAAGATGAGTGCGTGCAGAAGAGTTGTATGATTAGATGAAGACAGACATCAATAGGCATTGATGGTGTTAATGAATAGACAGAGTGCTGTGGTAATGACACTTTACCTTTAATAGTGCTCACTTACAAGACTAGCCACTTGGTTAACGACAATGAGAGATGAGCTGTTCCATTGGTTGTCTGGCCACAGACATAGAAAGGGACTTATGAAACCCCTTAGAATATGAATCTGTGCAGGGTCTCATTTGTCCCGGTCATTGTTCTTCTCGGTTCACATGGACTAGTTTAGCTCTTTTGAAAACGTTTCATCTCTTATCCAAAAGACTTCTTCAGTTCTAATCACTGCTCGGGGGAAACTGGACTTCTAAACCTCCAGGGGGAGTGGCCTCTGTAGGCGTTAACCCATATGCTAATAATCTTAAGTGTTACCTTAAGTTTTGGACTTTGAAGATGTATTTATAATTAAACAGAAAAGTGATAAGGATGAATGTCTGTGCCTGCATTTATTTATTTATTTTTTACTTTCTCACTATATTATAGGTGTGTGTGTATGTGTGTGTACATGTGTAGATGATAAGTGAGGTGAAGTGATCCGAGGGACTTGATTTTTTATATTATGTTGACAGGAAGCTAAACAATACTGTATTGTGGAGAAAGAGTGGGAATAATAAGTTTTGCTTCTTCCTCCTCCTCCTTTACAAATATGCAAATGAAGTCATATTTTATTTTTGTGCATATATATTTTTTATTGCTTGTTTTCTTATTTGTTTCACTTGCAAGGACGAAGTAAAATGATTGCATTTTGTTGCATATTCAAAATAAACTAAACAATTAAAACTGACATTTACCAAATTCACACAATTTCCACTAACATATTTCAATAGAAGGGTGAACAACAGATATATATATCATTTAAAATGACCACAGATTAAGATATTTCTATTTCTATACTGTACATCTGATGTGAACACTTGGCAGTTCCTCCTACGTTTGCTTTGCTTGAAAAGGACTGGAGGTTGGCAACTATGAGACTCCCTAATGCTTTCCTTTACTGCACTAAGACAAGATCTCAGTGGGATTTCCAGTTTCTAATTAATAATTGGTATATGTGGCTGACGCTCTGTGAGATTATTTGAAGTCATTAGAAAACACCCCCTTCTGCTAAATCTTGGGAAAGAGTGAATGCGACCAACAATTCTGCAGGGAATGCACAGCCGTTCCAAAAGTGTTTTGTTCAGGAAATTTAATTGCGGCATCTACAAACATGTTCCTATGAGTATTACAAAATAATGACTCTGTTCTAACATGAAATTAAAAGCAAAAATTGTATTTTTTTTTTACCACCGGGCTGGAATAATCTTAATGGAAAAATATTAATGCTTACACTCTTAGCCCTGTTGTTCTCAGTGCTTTACTTCATTGTATGATGATAAATTGCCACTTGTCCCGACTCTCAATCAAATCCCCTCTGTGTTTGGTTTTCCATATCTTGTAGCTTTCATAGTCCAAAAAGGCTTCTCCCTTGGTGCTTCATGCAAAAAGTTTCCTTTGTTGTCTGTAAAATTAACCCAAAAGCGACAGCCAAGTGTGAAGTACTGTTTGATGACAAACACTAGGCAATACTGTGGAAAACTGTATCATGGCAAATTAGTAGGGGGTGTATTTTGTAACTGTTTAAGATCAGGTTGAACAAATAAGCTGAAAAGAAAAGAAAAGATTTAAGGGAGAACAAAGCGACATGGGTATCAAAGAAGACGTGTTGAGAGTGGTAAGAGGAAAGAAAGGTTCTTCAGGACAGGAGCATATGGGAAAGGCTGGAGGAGAATGGAAAGCAGCAGGACAAACACATCTAGGCTATTGATTTATTGGGGGGTATAGTCTTAGAGACGGGTGCAAGATTGATCAAATGGAAGGTTATCCTTACTCACAGAGGCAAGCTGTTTGCCAATATCCATCACTAGAAACTCAAAATGGCTCAAAGGATCTGCACCATTCCCCAACACTCCACAGTAGACAGCCAGATTAGGAGATTCTCTGTGTGAAAAGGAATGTTTGAGACACTGAACCGGCTGTAATGTCTTATAATATCTTGCTAGCAGTAAATCCACACAGGCCACAGACGCCTAGGGGTGGGCGATATGGGCAAAACATATTATCTCAATATTTTTTGGGATTTTTACAATAACAGTAATTTATCGATATTTTCAAAAGTGTAATTGTAAAGACATTTGACAAACCTTTCATATATCAGTGTTTTGACCAGAGGTTAGGCCAGATAGTTTTATTGTCTGTCATTTTGATTGACAGGGTCATAAAAATTCTGTCATGACACATTGTTATCCATCATTTCAAATTACATTTTTAATGAGTCATATTTAATAGTGTTGAATGTTGAAAAGGATCTCAGTAACGCAGTAACTGTAGTTCCTGTTGGCTGATAATCATCTTTTTTCCCACTGTGTTTATCAGTACAATATATTGATAAACAGTGAAAAGAGACTAACCAGACTTTTGAAAAGAACTAAGCAGACTCCACTGTTTCGACATTTAGCACCAGCAAAGTAGCATCAAATTTCAACTGAAGTCAACGAAACAATGAAAGAAGAGTTGAAAATGACTGATTAATGTTCAGACTCACCATCAACTGGACAGATGGGTCGACTACAGGTGGACTGATGGAGTCATGTGACAGAAGTACCGGTGTTACAGACTCATGTACGGTCCACTTTACAAACCCATTCATACCCACGTCCATTAGACCCAAAACCAGATGAAACACTGTCTATTTATCAACTCCCTTTTAAGGGCTTTATATTTTGGCTAAAATGTGCATCATCAGTATGATTGTGACATCTGAGACCAGATATAAAACTCCTTCAAAATAAAATATACCAGCTGCAGATCTACCATGGATCCACAGTTTCATCCATGAATCTGCTTTTATTTTATCACTTCCTGTCCTGCTACCCACCCGCACTTAGTTTTACTTAACCTGTGCCTGTCATGTGATCGTGTCATGGCTGAGTGGCGTCAGTTGTGCTGTGTTTAGATAGCGCTGCTGCACAGATGTTGTGAAGAGTTTCGGCGTGCATCTCATTCGCCGCTTTCAGACTGTTAAGCCAGGTTGGGCTGAGCCAATAGCAGGCCACCTCGGAGCTTATAGTCCAGGTCCACTAGCCCCATGGTCCACTAGCCCTATGGTCCACTAGCCCCATGGTCCACTAGCCCCGTGGCCTTAGACCAGTTGTGTTCCCATGTCGGGCTACCAACCCCTCTGGGTCACACCCCCGTTTGTGAAAACATCACTTGATTCAACCCATTTTCAACCAGGACAGGCAAGAAATTCAGTCGTTGTATGTATGACTGATAATCAGACCAGTAACAGAACAGCAGTAGAGTCTGTTTATTATTTGATATAATAAAAAGTTTCATTTTACAACTTGTATCTGTGCTGATTTTCTGTAATGCACTTACAGATACCACATCCTTTTGTTTATATGCTCAGGGGTTGATGGCCAAACAAAAGAGCCCATTATATGCTATACAGCTCACTCCTTACTTAAGATAGACACACTATGGCATATTGTGCAACCTTTTATTTACTGTGATTGCCACATTATGCACAATCCTTAGCACAGTCAAAGTAATCATAGCTTCTGATATGTCTTAACATGCCCATAACAAAAGAGCCCGTTATTAGAGTAAGCTACCAGAAGTTTAATAACTTTTAATTTACAGTTTAGTACTGTGGTCAGAGCTTCTTCAGCTTCTCCCAAACTTTCTGGGTTGTTTGCTGAATTCCCAGCTTGGCCAGCTCTGCCGCAATATATGTCATTACATCCTTATTTCTGCAAACCCTGTCTTCTGTACAGGTACAGGCAATACTCTTCTATCTTCACTTTATTTTGCTCCGCCCCCGCCTCTGGCCCCTGTTGGCCCATCGTTTTGTTTGGGCCACAAATCGCGGGCCATTAGCCCAAGATCTGTGAAAGCAATTAGCCCACGTAGGCCCCCGTTGGCTTGGCTTTGGCCCGACAGTGTGAAAGTGACTATGGTTTTTGGGCAAACTAATTTAAATATTCAATAATGTAAATTTGCTCATCGTTAAAATAACAATTACGAATGCAGATGATAAATATCGCCCACCCCTACAGACGCCATATATGTCTCTTGGCTTTAAGTCAAAAATAAGGATATTCACGCCAGATAATAAATAAATGTTTTTAAGGGATAATTTCTTTTTACATAAAGGAAAATCAGCCTGAGTCAACCTGCAAATCTCATTTATCCCTACAAAAATGTTAATACTAAACCATCAAAATGGAGTCAGACAAGCATTGCCCACTTTCCTTCCCTCTAGCCTTTATGCGTATAACCTATAGGTAAGAAAATCTGTAGTTTGACTAGTTTGACATTTAATGACAGAATTAATGTCCTCATTTAATTTGGTCAAATTCTAAGCCTGTGTTTGTTAATGTTAACTCAGTACACAATGTTTTGGTGGTTGATACATATTCCTTAGGTTCTACTTTCAGAATAATATTTTTGTTTGTTTCTTTCTATTATATATATCTTAGGCAAATAATAAGTAATAACATTTTCTTTTTTTAATTCATAATCCTAATATATCCTGAGTGGGTGTAGCATGTAGCTTTATGAAGTGTGTTGTCATAAATTGATTTACTGCAATTTTTAAAGGTTTCCATTCATTCATTCATTCATTCATTCATTCATTCATTCATTCATTCATTTTTTCATTCGTTCATTCATTCGTTCATTTTCTGAACCATGTTGTCCTTGTGAGGGTCACAGGGGAGCTTGAAGTCAGGACATGTCATCAGTTCATCACAGGGCTGACATACAGATGAACAGCCCTTCACAGTTACATTGATACCTACAGGTTATTTAGATCAACCAATCATACTCATAAAGTAAATGTTTTTATACGGTACTAGGAACTGGAATACATGGAAGGAACCTGTGCAAGAAAATGTTTCCATGAATAGAAAACTCTCACTTTTGTAAACATGTTTTTATGCTCATTTAAGGTCTTTTTTCTCCCTTTTCAGCACAGCATTAATGCTAATGCTAACAGGGAGATGGGAACACCTTAAAGACATTTAAGTCACATGACTGTTCACCTGTGATCCCAATTATTTCCAAAAAGCACAAAAACATGGCTGATTGTAGCAAAGGGTAGTGTGTACTGATGAGGAGACCAAATTATTCCTCTGTCTCACCTATGGAGGGGAAAAAAAAACAGCCATAATTAGCTTGTCATTTTATGAAAACAAGCCTTTACTAAACAAGTCCTCCGACTAGAACAGCCATACACTGTTTGACATTTACCCCTGTACCCTTTGATATGACACATGGGACTTGTAGGTCTTCATATAATAGTTCTAACATTTAATTTTGACCTAGATGTAATTTTGGTAAAATTATTCAGTAAATCCTCACAGCTGAATATAAGAGCAGAGTTGCATTGTAGAAAGTAAAAACAGACAAACCAGTGATGCTAGGCACAACAAACCCCACCCCTCAAAAACATTTTAGTTCTTAATGGACATCTCCCTCACAAAACGTGACGTGATAGGTTTTAACTTTCAATTTCGTTCAAGGTTAAAGGTTATGATGCCATTTTGGAGCCTACATGTAGTTTCCACTTTGTCAACAATAGTGAGTACTTATCACCACTCTTTGTAGAGTTACAGTCATTTAAACTAATGCAACCTTAATTTGACCTTTCAAGGTCACTCAGAATCAAAGATCATGATGCCATTTTGAAGCCCATACCCAGTTTCCTACCTGTTAATAATAGTCACTAAGTCTCTATCACTACTCATTTTTCTGTTTTTTTTAGGTATTGACCGAGTGACCTCTGACCTCTTGGGTAAACAATAGGTCAAAACCTATGCACACAAGAAGCAGAACAGAAAGACCAGCATTTTGGTGCTCATTGGAAGGGTC
>JAPTYR010189647.1:0-17552 GCA_029814505.1 Siphamia roseigaster
AATAACCGGCTTATTCTGCCCTTGTTGGTAAATTCGGTATTTGAATAGAACAGAAAATAAAAGCCTTTTTTGACTGTGTGTGCTGGTCCGCTATGTTCATTCCCCTATAAGACTGTGTGGAACGTCTGTAGTCACGTGACTCCACCCATCAAGTCTGAGCGGGAAGGGAAACGAGAGGATGAGGAAATGGCTGATGGTTCAAATGAAGAAACGGCCTAGTAACCTGAGTCGAAGTTGATCCCATTGTTCTTATTCGGAAAATACATTTTTCATCTGTGGAAATATTTTGGGTTCCACAAAGATGATGTTGAGCAAAAGGACACTAAATGGCAAGTGTGACAGATCAGCTGATGTCGCTTAGCAACCACGTTCAGCCATGGCGCTGCCTCAGCAAACATGTCATAGAGGACAATTATCATTGTATCACTAGACTGATTCTACATATATAATATACAATTAGTCCAAGACAAATGTCCTGCTCCTCAAATTAAAGTTTGGAAGGCTTCACAAGGTTGAGAAAAAGATAGATGTCCATGAAATTTTTCACTTCTGCGGGGAGCACACAGACTGGCCTGCCCTGTTACCACATCATAGTATTATAACACGGAAACTGACACGTGTGGTTATGGACTGAAACATAAAGCGCTTGCCCAGTAATGGACTGAAACACACAGCACGTGCCCGGTACAGACCACCCCCAAAAAACCCCAAAAAAACCCTGACTGCCCCCAAAGGCAGACGCTGACGGACACCTTGTGCGTTAAAGACTGATGATACATTTTATTGCTTCGATTCGCTGCTCCTGCCAGATGGAAAACATTATGGTTTGTAATGTGACGTGATTTCACGTTTTAACCTATAAACAAAGTTTTAGCATACATTAAATATCCTGTAATTTCAGTTTTAATGATTTATGAGGACGAATAACCTAAATTAACACATAAGGGTGAGGTGGCATATAGTAATTACAGAACATAATGATAAATTAGTGATAATTCTATTTTGAATGTTTGACATAAATGTGTATGAGATCTGCTTACTTGTTTTTCAGCGTAGAATGAATTCTTTATCTTCTAGTTTTTGTTATACATTTCAACACTCTCCTTCAAGTGTCTAATACCCCCCACCCCAACCAAAGGTCAGTTTTCAACACACAAGGTGTCCCTCGCCGTTTTATTGTGATGCCATCAGGGGCAGTCATTTTTTTGCAGGCACTCTGTTTTTGTACCCCCCCATTTATCGTATATTTATCATTATCGAGGTAAAACTGCCCAATTTACTGTGATATTAATTTGAGGTCATATCGTCCAGCCTCTCTATATATATAAACCTGCACCCATGAAATCAATATGGATTTATGATGTCTATTATGACAGAAACAGTCATTCATGTTTTATCCAGAATCAAGCAGCTTCAGCTCACAAGCATTAGGGAGCATAGTTAAGGTGCGTACTGTTTTATTTATTTATTTTTTTTTTCTACTGGCATTCATCCTCCTATCCTGAAAGGTGTCTGGATTGGAATATCATTTTGTTGTTCTGTTGAATGACAAGTGAATAGCGCTTTCAGCCTGTAATGGGTTTATCCTCAATTTTATTTCTGGCAGTATCACCATTTCATTCCCAAAGATGGGTTTATCTGGCCTGTCTGTCCAGGCCAAGATTGAAATTTTGTTAGTAAAGCATGTTAGTGCACAGGTTGTGTGTGTCACGGTGTCCAAGTGTATATGTGGAGGTTTAGGTATTGCTTCTGAGGAGAAGTTCAGGAAGATCAGGCGTTGCCTCTGGTTATGATTAAGTGTGCATGAATGTGTTTGTACATATGTCAGTGCGCATTCATTTATTTATTTATTTCAAGTTATACACTCAAGTTGAATGTTTTCCAGATTTATACAGAGTAAATTTTATTTAGAAGCAGTAGGGCTGCTCAGTAAATCAAATTTTAATTGTGATTACGATTTTGGCTCCAGACGATCTCAGAATTCATATAATCGAGGGAAAACAATTATTTGGTGTTTCTGTTCTGAGACGCACACCCTTTCTAGATTTAACTTTTTTTTCCTTTGAATGTTGTAGCAGTGCACTCAAATGTTATTTTTTTTTTTTTTTTTTTTTTTTTTTTTAATTTTGGACCAATTTATCAAAGTATTTATTTTGGGCTTATTTATGAAGGTATTTATTTTGGGCTAATTTACTCAAGTATATCTATCTCATATTGTATTTTATTTGTTTCTTGTTTTCAAAAGACTTGAGTGCAGTATAACAGTTTATTTTTTACTACTACATTACAAGATATATATTTGACAGGAGAGTGTTTTTTTATATATATAAATAATTGCTGTTCCAAATTCAAAGTCATAATTGTGTAAATAATCTTGATTTCAATATTGACCAAAAAAATCGTGATTAGGATTTTTTTTTTTTTCCATAATCGAGCAGCCCTATGAGGCAGTCCATTTTGCTAAATGATTGTCAAGTAGCTAATATTATTCCAGTTAAAGTTATTAAAATACTATAATCTCTTGAGACAATGCTCAGTTTCATCAAAATGACACTGCTGTTTGGATTATTGTCATCTGTAGATTGTGCAGAATTTTTTTTATTTTGGAACATTATACTCACAATTAGTATTTCCTCAAGCTTCTTTTTGTTAAGATGTGAGGAGGGTAACAACCTTTACATAGAGGAGGCTAATGGGCTCTTCTTTCCCACTTTCATCACCCTCTCTGCCTACTGCCCCTCATTTTAATTTCCCCCTCCCCCTCCCTATACCCCCCCGTCTCTTCCTCTGTCTCTCTTTCACTCTCTCTCATTGCAGTGCCCTTGATGCCTCCTGCTCAGAGCCAGCCCAGACCTGCTGTGGGTCCTCCGAGGTTCCCTGTGAGTAGCAGCTGCTCCTCTTCTCCCTCCCCTTTCGCCTCACATTCTCTCTGCCTCTGCACGGTTAGCGTCCCTTTTTGTGAGGGCACTATCATTGTGGCAATTAGACTGCCCACCCAGGCTAAATACTGTTTAAGCGAATCTGTAAACATTGATATGATTCTGGCTACACAAGTGCAAATGCGTGATAGGGGCTTTAGGCAGTAGACTTGTGGAGGTCAGGGTTGCAGTGGCGGGACTTGGTTAACAACTTTTCATGGATGGGCTGGGGCTCAGACGAGCCAGCTTGGCACATAATGGAATTGTGAAACCAGGATATACTGCCAGTTAAAATTCACTCTCTGCAAGTTTGTGTCCCAAAGGCATATAGACCTTTTTTGAACGGTATTTGAATTTATGAAACATGGTGTGGGTTGGATGGAGCGGCGTGAGCCTCTTTCCTTTTTTCACCATGTATTTCGAAGGCCAAATTTCACGTTAGAGAAAAGGGATTGTAAGTCAGTTATTTCCTGTAAGAAAAGGTCCTTTATTTCACTCACAAAGAACCCATCCAAGACATGACAGAAATACCTTTTAAAGTAAATACTTAACTGAGGGAAATGGTTCACCAGCAAGTCAGCGAAAGTGCCTTAAGTTATTCAATCCTTCTAGTTAATGATGCCCAGGCATCAGGTGGTGCTGATGCTAACTGACATCATCCTGAAGAGTACATTTTATATGGATTTATGCAAATGAATCAATGGAAAATAGCTGCATCCAATTGAATTCATGTGGATTTACAAGGCTGATGCCAAATGAGCTGGGCTTTCCAACAGGAGTCAATCTTGGTCATGATGTAGGTTTTTATTTACTTGTTCAACCTTCAGTGCCAGTGTCAGGCAATTCTTGTTCCCTGAGGTCTGTGATTGTTCTAGATATTGATAGAGTAATAGAAGTGAAGCTGTTTTGTCTCTTATCAGACAGTGGAAAGTGGGATTGGAAAGGTAGGCAGACAACTGGGCTGATGAACAGCATAATGTTGGATTCCCCAGCTGTCAATCGCATTTAGGCTTCTGTTGCCAAGGACACCATTTGAAATGCAGGTGACATTCCAGCCGGCAACATTCCATTTACCAATGGGCACCTGATTACTCATGATTATCATACATTATCATCCCATCAAATTTAATTGTTAAAAGGCTGGGCTAGTGGGGGGTCATAGCCTCTAGTACCATGGCATTAAATTTTTCCTGGTGAAGACTGGCTTTGAAATATTAATCTCAGGACCAATTAAAGTTATTAGAATATTTAAACTGCAGGTATGGTAATATTCAGTCTCAACCAAATTAAGATCCTACCAAGGAGAGCTTGATTATTTTTATGTATGCATCTATAGAGGGCTTTCTTGAACAACTGATTGGTCTATAATACATGGTAATATGAAAATAATTGAAAGTCCCGTAATGTGACAATACATTCAGATTAACAACAATTTTACATCCATTAATATTTAGTTTACTTTGACACTATATATATTGGCTTCCTTGTATTGCTGCTAACACACTTTATAACAGTATTCTTTGCTAATATCTTTCATCATTTGGGCTGCATTAAGCATTTTCCACATGCTACAGACACAGGCAGAACATTTCCATGAAAGCAACACCAACGCAATATGAGATGGTGTTACTACATCGGTAGTATGGACATGGATTGGATGTGAAGAGTCAAAACAGTAGATGACAAACACAGCAGACTCAGACACCAGCAACCTTATTTAATCATGTAATAATACTGTTAGTATAATTTCCTTTGCATTATATTTATTTTGTTTTGTCATTGTGGCTGAATAGTGTTTCCAGTATTTTATATTTATTACATTTATATTTTTTTACCTTTTTTATTGAAAAAATATTGAACAATTTTTTTTTAATATGAAAGTACATAATTTCAAATGGAATACAAAATAGACCTGGGTTTATTCTATGTAAACTATTTATTACTTTAATTTGATTAAATTTATAGTGCTTACTATGATGAACTAATGCATTAAGTGAATAATTACTTATGAGAAGCAGAAATGATGGTTTCCTCTTGTAATCAGCAGTGTATTGGCATTTGATGTAAAAAAAAAAAAAATCGATGTAAAATCTTAAACCAAAACATCTTTTTGAAGTCCAAATTTTCTTCTTCATTAATACTTTGACAATTGGCTCTTCTCTGCTGTATTAACCTGGTTATCCCCTCGTCTCTGAGAGCTGTCCTTGCATCAGTTACAGCCTGCAGCCTGTTTATCACGGATTAGTTGTGAGAGGATGAGCTGGGCTGTTTGATAGGTATTATATGGACACCAGAGTCCTCATTGTGCAAACCTGGATGTTTGACCTTTTAAAACAGAATGATAGTGCCCTCATTGTGATCCTGTCTTTGTAAGCCCCTTTGATTAACTTTCTATTAAGCAAGTTTTTGGAACTCTGGCCTTCTAGCTTTGCAATGCCTCTCCTCTCTAAATACCACCATGCAGCAGTGGTATAAAGATGGATTAAGCCTTGATAGCATCTTAAGTAATTTACAATAGGCTTGGAGGAGGCAAGAAGCCCATTTGTGGAAGTGCCACGTGTTGAATAGCAGGTTAATTTTTCAACAGAGATGGATGTTTAAAAGAATAAAGGAGACAGTTATGAGGGGGATTCGAATTCCAAGGAGGGATTAAAAGGTTGTTATCTAGTTTTCCTTGAAAGATAGATGCAGGGAGTAGCATGCATGCAAAGAGTAAAAAGCTGTTGAAGATGCAAAATGGTTGAAACAAAGATGAGGGCACTCATCCCCATCTGAAATGCCCTTTCCTTGTTAGAGCCTGGCTGTTGGGGGCTTTATCAACAAAGCCTCCAGTTGAATTAATACAGGTTTGCTTGCAAATTCATGCTGAAGGCTTTCTTTATATCAGCATACATATTGATGCTTGCAAGTCAAGATTCTGCATCATTTATAATGACCTTTGCTCTTCAGTTACAAGCACTCTACCCAATTCAATGTTTGACAACAAGTTCTCATTTTCATTAGTTTAATTTGTTTGATTATTGAGTTCCCAGTAACCTTTATAATTCATGAGTCTTGTTTTCACAGGGACCGGGAGATTTCCAGCAGCACATGCCTGGTAATTTTGGTCAACCCCAGCGGCCCCCTCATCACATGGAGCCCTTTAGGAACCAGCCACCTCAAGGCCCTCAGGACAGAGAACCTCTCTTTATGGGAGGTGAGTCACACCCAGCCTTGACAAGGGTTGCAAAGGTTTCTTAGCATATTTAACCCTATTCAACATCACCTCTGGCAGTATACCTACAGGGTATGCTGCTAGGTTTCTGGTGCTGCTCTATTAGCAATTCTCATGTTATATGCATGTGTATGTATAAACATCAGAATGAGCCCCAGAAAACTGCATTAAACATATACATTTGTGATTTCTTATTCCAGGTTTTAATGCAGAATTTATTACAACCCACATAGTTGTTTACCCGGTTACCTTGATAGAGCTGTCTGTTTTTGTTTCTCCTGCCCCTACCACTGTACATTTGGAGATGAAGTAATTGATGTATTGAAATGGGCTCACACTGCAAAAAACTGACATCTCTGTTTGCTCTTCCTCAGAACGTTCAGAGTCAACACGGTTTCCCGGGCAGCACATGTTTGATCATCAGAGCCCTAGTCCTCTGATGAACAACAACAACCTCCACCAGCAGCTGCCCGGCCAGGGGCACATGGGCTTTGGCCCACCAGGACCTGCTTTCAACCAGCAGGGCCAGGACCCGCTAGGATTGTTCCAGAGAGAACCCCCTCGACCCCACCTCCCTCCACACCAAGGTCATCAGGGTATGGTTGGTTTGAATCAACAAGGAGGCCCTCCCAACCAACCCAGGCACTTTTTGGGCCCTCGCCAGCCATTTGGCCAAACACGGAACCTGTTCCATCCTCCACAGGTTCAGTTTGGGATGCAGGTACGACTAAGAGTAAGTGATTTTTTTAATAATACCCAGTATGGTGTAAGTTTGTGTATCTATGTTTGGAACTATGCATTTACTTGTTATAAAATCTATTTGGTCAAATATAGTTTTGTATTTTTACCTTTTTCTTCTGTCATCTTGAATCTGGTCATAATTTTTGTGCATGTTTCCCGACAAACATTCACACACTTTTTCGTGTGTGTGTGTAAATATGATAAATATAAATGTGTGTTTATGAATTTGCTTGGCTTTGTTCTGCACTGTTGAAATATTGCTGCAGGAATACTGTACACATAACTAAACAAGAACAGTGACAATATTCACTGCCAGTGCCTTTGGAAAAAGACTTGTGTTTATTTGGCATCTCAATGTTTTGTCAAGAGACATAGACAACAGCTCCCTCTAGTGAGTGTTTAATGCTTGTATTACTATGTATCTACATGAGGACACTGTTGGGGTTAATTGCATGGAGAACATACTCTGATCCACTGCTGAGAAAGGGCTTATCCGGGTGCTGCCTTTTTAGAAACGGGTGACACTAAATTCCAGCTGTGCTGATTTTAAAATATATGGCATGTCTTTTCTCATAATTCATATCTATTTTTAATGAGTTTGATGGATTGTCCCTCTATTTTTCAGCTTCCCCACCATGACCCACTGCCACCCCATCAACCCATGCATCAACAGCATCAGCAGCAGCATCATCATCAGCAAACCGTAAATCTCAATGAACCTCGTCCCATGATGCACCACGACCAGAGCCCTTTCCATTCACAGCAGGCACATAGTAGCCCTAGGCAGATTAGTCCCCACCCTCAGAACCCCCAACTGCGCAACATGGCAAACAGGCAAAGAATGGTAAGAGATTAATTTATTTGCTAATCTGTATAAACTAATGAAATACATGCTCATGGGACATGTTATCTATATCTATCTGTCTGCTTATTTAAACCACACCTTCAATAAATAAATCTCATGGAAAAGGAAAAAAAATAAATGTAATGTAAAACCCAATTAAGTGCCAGTGAAATTCAAAGTGAATAAAATCTGAGCTATTTTTATTTTTTAAAGAACACACCAATCTCCAAGCAACTGCAAATTCCACCCCAGCGCAACAGCAACCTACGGGAGGTCCCTGTAGCACCTGGCAACACAAACATGAACAGTGCCCGCCCTGCCACCTCTGCTGGCAACGTCAGGCCTGTTGCCAGGGCAACACAGGGGGTGCGTCCTGGGCAGAACACTCAGCCGGTGGTGCCTGATGGTGGCAGAGGACGAGGCTACGTTGCTCCCAAGATAGTATCACAGCCTGGGGGAATGAGCAGGACAGTGGTTCGCAAGGAACTCTCATGCACACCAACAGCCACTGCATCACAGGTTAGCCTTTTAACAGCAAATGAGTAGTCCTTTTCTGACAAATATTTTATTTAACTACTCATGGTTTTATTATCTATTCCTCTGAAATGCGACTGTGAACTGTGTTATTTTCATAGTGTTATCTCTGCTCAATTCAGTGACCTAGAAAATGTAAGCTCAGCTGAGCTTATTAGTGTGCTGAAAAGAACTCTCTCATTTATTAAAAGCCCAATCATAAGGTTATTAATGACAGCAGCCTTGATTCATTGGAAAGGACGGATCAATATGATTGTTTTTTTCTCTTGGGCTTTGTGTTTGATTACATCTGAGTTGCACAGAGTATTATGGTCCAAATAGAAAGCAGTGTGGTAGTTGAATTTGTATTTGAGTCTTTGGACAAGCAATGATATTTTCAGCTTGTGTTTTTTTTTTTAAATAGGTTCCTGATGAAGACGAGGAGACACGTCAGTACCGTATGAAGATTGAGGAGCAAAAACGTCTGAGAGAGGAGATACTGAAGAGAAAGGAGATGAGACGACAGATGCAGGCTGGGGTCAGAAAGAAGGAGCTACTGGAAAGGCTTTGTGCATCAAACACTCCTAGCCAAGGCCCAGTTCCTCCCCAGATTCAGCCCTCACAAACAAATCAGCCAATGCCACACCCTGTGCAACAGCAACTGCAAGTACAGCAACAGCCACAGCTACAACAGCCACAGCTACAACAGCAAAGACAGATTCCACAGAGAACACCTCAGTCCTTAAACCAGCCAATAAAGAATCCTAATCAAGGCACATTTATTTCTCCCAGTGGTGCCACTCAGACCCCCACACCACGTCCTAATGTCAAGACACGGCTGCAGATGGTAAAGGGTAGCGGTCAGCAACAGCAGCAGCATCTCGCCATTGGCCCAGACCAGTGGAAACAGCCTCAACAAAACCAGCAGCAACAGCTGCAGCAGCGAAGAAACAGTGCTCTCCAGAACGCAAACAGACCCATTCCTCAACTCCAGTCCCCTCAAGTCCCCCAAAAGAACATACCCATAACTCCCTCAACTGGGCCTGGCCTGGCTCAGCCTCAAGGACCTAGACCTGGAGCGAAAAGAACTGTGATGCAGCGGGGCAAGACCCCAGGCGGCGATGGATTGCAGGTGCCGCAAAAAGTCAGAGTCGTCAAACTTTCTGGAGCTGTAAGCATTGAATTCTTATTCCACACCTTCCTCTGTTTTACCGTGACATTTATTTGATCTGTGACAGCTGGTTTCACCTCCAAAAGAAATGACGTAGTTTTGAAATGAAATAGTTTTAAATGCCAGTGATTGCCCTTGCACTGTCTATTTTGTTATCTAAAAGATATCTAACCTATGGGAATGACAAGGTGATGTCTGTGTCATTTTGGCAAAATTGATCTGTTAAGAGTTTCCTCCCTTAAGCTTTGGGAACTGATATTTAAGCCACAAAGCATTTTACCTTTAGAAGACAGAAAGGCTGCAGGCATTAAAGAATGCGATATGACATTTATCTGTTGAGTTGGGGACACCTCATCACTGCTCTTAAAGGTTGATATCGTCTTTTAAGGGCAGAAGATATTCTTTTACAGATAGAGGCTTTGGAGAGGGGCTAAAACAAGACTGACAGTAACACCAACAAAAGTCCAGAATTACTACTGTTGGCAATTTTATACTTGCTTGATAAGTTAGTGCTGTGGCCTTAATTAGACATTAATCTTTATTGAAAAAAAACACAAAAGCATGCATGTTAAACATTCATACTTGTCGCTGAAGAGACATGTTGTTGAGCTGTGATAGTATTTGAAATAAGCCGCTTTCTGACTCCATCCCCGAGGATCAAGCCGCAGAACCAAAATCGCAGACTGGCTGCAGATGAAGATAACTGGGTGTCAGTGCGTTAATGGAAACCTGCGCAGAGCTATCTGATGTGGCACATCTTGGAGGGGAAAAAAGGAGGGAGTGGGATGTGAGGTGAAGAAAGAGAGGTGGAAACAGAAAGGAAACAGCCAAGGCCCATGGTCCTGTTGAAAAGACGATTCTCTCGATGCTCTCTCTTCCGCATTGTTCTGCTGTCATCAACGAGAGCTTGACAATGTTATCTCCTCTCCTCTCTCTTTTTTTCTTACTCACTGTTTTTCCCATCTTCCCTTGGATGCTTTTTTCCATCAGCCAATCTCTCAGGTGCGAGGCAACAAAAGAATGCCAATTCCTTGTAATTAATCTTTTTTTGGTTAAGGAGGGGGCATAATACCTGTGTAAGAAAGTTGCCACTTTTGAGGATTTGGATTTGTATGGCTTAGACACACAGATAAGAGCCAAATTATATTTTCATCAGGGATAATACAAAGCAGTGCAAGACACAAAAGCTGTAGGGGGGTGTGAGGGGGATGGGGTACACATCGAGCTTCTGTCGTTCTAGTGTAATGCAGCTTAGCATTTGATGGGTGCAATCAGGAGCTGTGATTTCTATAGGAGGGATTAATCCATTTACTCTCAACTGGGGACAGGTCAGAGATATCGCCTCTTTTCTTCCTACGTATTGATCTGTCACATCTCCGCTGAGTCGGGGAAGGGACGACCTTCAATTTCTCCCCGCATGTCAACAGAGTTGAGCTGTGACTTTATTTGATAATGAGGCCACCACCTTTTTGGGTTGATCTTTATTCTCTACAACCTGTCCAATAGGAATCCTAACCCAGTACTGGGAAATTTTCAGCTTGTCTTGTAGATGTGGTTTTGGCCTTACTGCTGTCTTTAAATTGGACATTGTCTGAATACTTGAATAGTATAAATAGGTAGTTAAGTAACTGTAGTGCCCACATGGTAATTGTATGAATCATAATAAAATCACATTTTTTCATTTTCCCAACCATACTGATATCTTAACTGTATTATTAGGACATATTTCAGCAAGTACAGTTGTGTCTTTTAAGAGCTAAAATAACAATTAGAACAGTTTCCCCTATGATTGGTATTGGCTGAAATTGAGCCCATTACTCTTGCTGCTTGTTCGGAGATCTACTCATATTTTCTTAATTATTCATTAAATAATACCATGGAACATATGAGATGTTCCACTGCTTGTACCGCTTGACTTTGACAGATAAATACCTGAACTGTAGATGCATGCCAAGTGGCCAGGGCTATTTGCTTTATTATATTACTGTTTTAAATTCTCCAATCTTGTTTTGTTTCTGCAACTTTCCTTGTAAATAAGGTAGGCATAAATAAGCTGTTGCTTCAACTTAAACGTTTTTGCCCATGTATGGGTATCTGAACTGTATGTATGTATATATCATGTTTTGTTAAATAGATGAGTAAATTACTACTACTGCTACTACTACTATAAAATGAAGCCCAAAACTGCTGACGATTATTTGATGCTGACTTCCATAGACTTGCATTGAGCTTCTTTAAAAAGGATGAACCCTTAAATAAGCATACTGGTGGTCCATCCTTAACTTAACCCTAATCCTAGAATAAAAATAAACTTGATGGCTATACACTAAAATTAAATGGACCATATATGACTTTCCACTTCAACCTACAGGAGATTGTGCAATTATTGAAAATTACTTAACAGGGCTCGGTGATTCACTGGTAGCTGTGGATGTCTTAACTGTGCACCTGTACTGATGCTTTACTGAAGCCAAGATACAAAACACAACATTAGAAATCTCTGTGAAATTAATTACGTTATAGATAATTGATTAAAACAAATGGGTTATGCAGTTTATAGGGGTTGCCTCTCAATATGCTTTGACCAGCTCTCCGTAGTGTGTTGCAGTCAGTAATATCACATCATTTTCTCAATATTGACCTACAACAGCTGTTGTTTCAGCCACACAATTGTATATTGGTACATGAAAAATTCTTCTTTGGAGGGAAATTAATACCTGTGAACCACACACAGTTGGACTGTCAACACCATTTTGTGTTTCTTGCAAACAGAGATGCAAGTTGGAATTCCGTTTGAGTAATGAACATTATTTTTCATCTCCATCCAGGGTGGAAAGGGGCCTGAGGCCACAGGTGTCCCAGTGCAGCAACAAGGTACCTGGTCGGCATCACCGCTCAACCAGGGCGCGCAAAGGAAGGTTACCATGACAGGCCAGCAGCCACAGGGACCAAGTGCAACACCGCAGGCTAGCCGAGGGGGCATGGGCAACCCTCAGCAAAACAGGGTATGTCAGCCTTGCTTTCTTGTGTGCCATGTACATTTCATTTATGAATGTTCGTATATTAATGTTATAAAATAATGGCGGGTCTGAAATAAATGGGGTTGAAATGTTGCCTGTAAAGTTCTTCTGTGTCATTGGTGTTACCCTGGCATTCAGTAGACATACCAATCGAGCAGTGGAGGTAATAAGACAGGACAGTATGCCAGGTGCAGGAGTATTGACAAGCTGAAAGCAATGTAACACAGGAGGCTACACAAGGTCCCTTGGCCTCTCTGCACGCCTGTCACCAACAGGCTGCTGTCACACTTACCATACTCACTGACGCTGACAGGGTAAAGCAGCCACCATAACGCTTGTATGGCTCCTCTCCCTTTATGCTCCCCCGCCTCCCAACACACACATCTTCCAACTGCCTCCTCTTTTTTTCTGGGTCTCTCCCTCCTCCTCCTCCTCTGCTGCTGAAGAAACATACCTCTCACTCACAAGCTCATATAAAGATATGCCATGTCACATGTGTTTGACATTGATGTTCTATGTAGAAATATGATGAGTCAATCAGGTCAAAGCTTGGCACTTCTGAAAGGAATGTGAGCAGTGTTTAAAGTGTTGTAGAATTTCCCTTTTGTGTGGAGATACGGTATAACTCATCTGAACACCAGTGAATAGAGGATGAAAACGTCAACACGTCTGTTAGAAGGGAAACACCACACCGTTGTTAGTCGTCCAACACTTTGTCCCCACTCACGCCTTGTGTTTGTTTAGGTGGTGGTCTCAGGACGGGGCCGCGGTAGAGGGGCTGGGCAGATGGGTCGAGGCCGTCCAATGGCCACCAGACAGAACCAAAGAGCAGCGGAGGGCGAACCGTGCACCGTGTCCATAGAGGGCCTCTCAACCTCCACAACTGATGTTCGGCTGAAGAATCTCCTCAGGTCCATCGGGCCCATAGAGGTGTGTATTCACCAATGCAACTTGATTATTTGGAGTGTCAAGTTGTCATATAATTACACTACTTTCCTTATTATTGACTTTGTTGTGATGCTTTCCGTTGGAATCATTTCTTAGTGATATCCAAACGTTAAAGCTGTGTACTCTTAAACATATCACTCATTTAAAGCTGCAAATCCTCCATTGAAAACATAAAAAATTGATACTTGCAATTGAGCAGCAGTAATGGATTTTCTGTATCGCTATGTGATCCAATAGCACCCTCTGCTGTTGCAGTCAGGTAGGTAAAACATAGAGGACCGAATAAATAAGTCTGTTTCTGTTCACCACCCTCACTCCCTCTTGTGGCTGTGAGAAGAATACCTCAATTTATCTTAATTTTTCTTGTGTGTATTACAGATGTTCAAAATGATGCCTAAACAGGGGAAAGCGGTTGCCACGTTTTCCTCTCCCCAGCACGCAGCAAGTTTCCAGATGAGCTTCCATAGGTAATCAATATTCCTTCTTGTTTCATTATCTTTGACAATTGAAAAGCTCATACATTCAGCGAAGCATCAGATCAGTGTACGTTACTATTTCAGACACTGACACAGATAATTATTACAATTACCACAGGCACATGATTGATTTATCCCACATTGACGTGTCGCTGATTAACGGATGAGGAGTGCACTAGGAGCAGAGAGGGTCCCGCTGACGACAAGTCGCTCCCGTCTGACGTTTTGACCTCACGTGCACAGCCCCAACGCCACATAAGAATATTTCTTCAGCCTTAACGCGGCCACTTAGCAGTCGACATCTCTGTACAGAAGCAGCGCTCATCACCGATCACCCTGGGACAGAGAACACAAAGACATTAGCTGCAAGCAAGGACTGTGTTACACTGTGTCTGCCATTGTCCGCTGTTGTAAAAGGCACTGGAGAGACACTGGACGATTAATCTTAGCTGTAGTAGTTTGTGAAGAATATTTGTGCATCTTTCACGGACACTAAGTAAACCCAATGGGATAATGGTTGCTCCCCTCCTTGGTAACATTTATTACAATAAATCAAATAGGCACAGATTAGGTTTTTTTGTTTGTTTTGTTTGTTTGTTTTTTTAATGTCAGGCTTACTGTTGGGTTCAGATGCAGGGAATGGATGTGTCAGATTGTGACTAGCGCCTCCCCCTCTGTAGATGGCAGTATTTCATCATTTTTGGCAAGTCATTAGTTCCAAGCGAAGTTAGGCTTGGGTCTGGATCCATGGCTTTTGGGTGAATAGCGCCACCTAGTGGAGAACTCGCATACAGACACGAAAGTGGTCAGGAGTTGTGGATACTGAACACATTTGACCACTTGTTTTTGAAATAGTGGATGTTGCGACTGCGTTTGTTCATTTCACAGAGCTTTTCAGTGTCGGATAATGTCTGGAGTTTAGGTCAGTTAATTCGGTGAGCTAACGTTCCTCTCTGCTATAAATGTTCTATTTTAACTGTAAGCTGTATTTGGGTCGATCCCCACTCCTTGAACAAACACGTTTTAGGTGCATACCTGATTATGGAATATGGACAGATTTTGGATGTCTAATCTGAAATGGGGACTTTGAAGGAGTGTGTTTGTATAGGTCTTGAGACTTTTAATGATTGAACATGAATATTAATTATGGTAATTTAATATTGGTTTTGTTTGGTTAATTTGCATGAATGTCTGTAAAGTTTGGATCCCGGATTTATGTGATTACTCCATTGTGGTGTAATTGATCCAGAACTGTGTGAAAGTGGATAATTGGGTGATTCATCCCTGAGCTGCGTGGCATACTTGGACTTGCCACTGCACTGGTACCTCTGATGTGGTTCTCCTGGTTCCATAGATGAACATAAACATGCTCTCCCAGTTTTTTGAAAGTCACTTGTTTTAATAAGATCACCTCTGTGAAGTCTGCGCTGCCGACTGTACATAGTGTCACATTTCTTAATGTGTGAGGACTTTTACGTGGCACTTGTTTAAAATTAAATATATGCGTTTGTTTTGTCGTCCTTTGAGCGTGTGCGCAGATTTGGTTCTTTAAGTGTTACCACATGAGTACATAACTGGAATTCTTGGAAATGTTCATTATAACTCCTCAAATTACATACTACAGGGTAAGCTTACTTCTGTTTTCCTCATCACATCACATTACATTTTTATCTACCCCAGGTATAAAGTTGTGACAAAACCCCCCCCGCATTTTTCTTTTTCAGTCGAATTCATACATATTTATCCATGTCAGAAGTGCAGAATGGAGTCTCGTGTGAATTATTTATAAGAATATGACAATAGAAGGTGAGGGGGCAACCATTATCTGTTTAGTGATCATGTACATATGCAGATGAGAAGCTCAATATTTATCCTGTTGGAACAGTTTTTTGAGTTATTCTTTACTCATGTTGTATCAAGTTAGCATTTTTATATGTAAAGATATGCCAGTGTGTCCAGACATTAATCATTTTATAAGTGTTTTGTTTTGAGTTTAGAGCCAAAATGACTGGACCGCATTTCTGTTGATAACATATTTGAGAAGAGGTTGAAGGGGGAAAAAAAAGAAAATAAAAACATGGCCAATATACCGTCAACATACAGGTATGTGAAGCCGGTTCAACTTTAGCCCAAAGATGTGTGGTTGTGTGTCCATGTGTCCAGTACTTTTACAATAAATTATTTTTATTATTTGTACCAGGCTTAGTAGTAGTAGAATTAGTAATAGTAGTAGTAGAAGTCGTACTTTTACACTTTGTAACATCTTGGATATTCACTTTGCTACATACCTCATCATTTTCACAACTGTTGCACAGTTAAATAATGCACAGCTTGTTGCTCAGTTTTTGTTTTTTGTTTTTTTAATAACTGTAGTCTATAAATAATGAGTCTCACAGATTAAGGGGGATGCTGCTAAATTTGTCATTTAAATAATTTGCTTTAATGACAGAAATGAGCTGTTGTTTCCTGCTCATTTAACCTTGATGTCATACTAATGCACTGTTCCCTTTAAGTACACAACATGCCTTAAATAAATATAACAACACCCGGAGTGGCTTTACTTGAATGTGGGTTAGCGCTCATTTTAAAATGGAGGTAATGTGGCTGGTAAATGTCGTTGAGTGAATTGACTGGTGGCTGTGCATCTGGGTGACATCACAGATTCAAAGGTCTCTGGTTTTGAGACGTGCATGTGAAAATTTGATTTGGAAATTTAGTGGCATTTCCCTGAAATTAGTCATTTTTCTAAACCAGATACAGACAGTTAAAGGTAACTAGACTCCATCCTAGACTGTCCACATGCTTGAAGCACCAGTGGTCATTAATTTGGACAAATGAGATGTGAGACAATGTCTGAAAACTCCTTAAGTCCTTGTGAAACTTGGTTGTGTGGTTCAAAGTCTTTTGTATGTTGTACAGTTGTTCTAAAATCACTTAATTTGTGTTTTATTCCTTTTGTTTGAGTTCCACTGATGTTGAGGTTTTTGTGCCCTGAGAATGTGAACTCACTGTTTTTAAATGTTGTGCATTTTTACACTTTACTCACAGTAATGTGGTCAATCCTGTGGATTTGACAAAAGTATGGGCAATGCCTTTGTTTAACACGTGTTTAAGACAAGTAGTCTTATAATCTAAACACAGATTCATATTGAATCTATTTGTATCTCCATTTTAGAAACTGTATGAATTGATGTTCTATTTTCCATCCAGTAACGTTGCTTTGCTAGTTTACAATCGAGCGAAATGACTCAACTGTTTTCTGAGCCGTTAGAGGTTCCTAACATATTTGATTGGACTCAGGTTTTTCTCAATGGGGCGGATTTAGTGATTCCATACTAAATCATCATGGCTGAAAATGATTATTTTCACACTAGTTCTCCTACATTTGGTTTTATCCAACACTAACATTCTAGTTTTGTTTTTTTTTCCACAGGTCCGTTTGGTGAAGGAGGAGCGCTGAAATAACCTCATCCTTTCATTTTTCTTAGGTGGTACCCTGTGCAGCAGAACAGTCAGCGCTGAATATTGTCACTTCAAAAGGCTTTAGAAGCAAAGACCATACCAGGGGTTTAGTTTAGTTTGGTCGTATGAACAGATTTAGGGAAGACATGGGGTGGGTTTAGCAGTGATTGGATAATGATATGATTTTAGCTCCAGTCTGGGTTTGATAGCAGTAGTTCCTTCACTGTAGTTTCAGTTGACTGATG
>JAPTYR010189871.1:0-17437 GCA_029814505.1 Siphamia roseigaster
GCGGAGAGCTGCAACGTATCTGCGAGATGTCGCAGTCAAGCTGAGTTGGAGCATAAATAGGCCTTCAGTTGGTAGAGCGGGTCGTCCAGTGACCAAAAGGTCAGCAGTTCGTCTCCTGGCTCCAACTGTCCACATGACAGTGTCCTTGGACAAGACACTGAACCCCAAGCACCATGTATATGGCAGCAGCTGTCTACTGGTGTGTGCATGAATGTGAGGAATTGTAAAGCGCTTCGGGTGCACGATGGTGCATAAAAATGTGCTATGTAAGCTTAGTCCATTTACCATTTTACCATTTGGATGAGAGGTGAAACGTCTTCCTCCCCAAATAACCAAGACCAGTTGTATTCGATTGAAATTTCTTTGAGCTAAGCATGACCTGGATAAATGAGAATATTCACAGCCTGATCCATAGATGTGTTTCTAGGATCCAAATGTCCATCCCTGTTAAGCTATGGTGCTAAACTTAGCCAAACCTAACTGACATGTCTAGGAGAAGAGTAGCCACTTCTGCCTCCGTTTTCTAATTCTTCTCAGTTTTCAGCGTATCCAGCGTATGGTAGATGCCGGTGGGTGGAGCCTCATGACAAAACTTGATTTCAAAACATCAACGTGATTTGCGGTCCGCAAAAGATTTTTTAAAATGTGAATATTTTTGCTGTATTGTTGGTGTTGGTAAGTTCAGTATGTTATATGAATATTATTCCTGAGTATCTTTGACATATTTGGGGGATTTAACGGCCACTTGCTTTAGATTTATTACAAATGGCATGTTTAATTTGATATCATAAAATACCAAGTTTGGCTGAGAGCCAAATAGGACTTAGCTTTTTTCTCTAAATGCATTATGTTTTTGTTATATGGATTTTACAGATAAGTATATACATCTACATTATCGGCTGTATGGTGTTTATCTGTTATGATGTATGTAATGTTGTTTGTAGATGTCAGCTGTGCAATTCACAAATTAAAGTTGAAATTGAAATATTTGTCAGTGAAAGAGCCACAACATCCTTTTGTTGTTCAAGGTTCTACTTAAGGATACCAGTATTAATCCTTCTCATTCAACCTTTCTCTTCACAGGAGGCGAAAGCGAGATGAGGACAGACATGACATCAATAAAATGAAAGGCTTCACTCTGCTTTCTGAAGGCATTGATGAAATGGTGGGCATTGTATACAAACCAAAAACGAAAGAAACCAGAGAGACTTATGAGGTGTTGCTCAGCTTCATCCATGCTGCTCTTGGAGATCAGGTCAGGAAAGAGATAATCCTATTTTGATGGGAAAAGTAAATGTATTACACATACATTAAATACATTTTTATGATGGAACCAATACCTCAACTTTTCTTCTCTGCAGCCACGTGACATTCTGTGTGGAGCAGCGGATGAAGTTCTCGCAGTTTTGAAGAATGACAAAATGAGGGATAAAGAAAGGCGCCGTGAAGTGGAGCAGCTTCTTGGACCTGCTGATGACACTCGATACCATGTGTTGGTCAATCTAGGCAAGAAGATCACTGACTATGGAGGCGATAAGGACTTACAGAATATGGGTAAGCATATGGGAAATGGCTGTGAATTAATGAGTGAGTACAGCTTTTTTTTGCTGGTTGATTCACAGGCTGTTTAGTAACACAGTCAATTATATTTATTTCCTCTACAGATGACAACATTGATGAAACATATGGTGTGAATGTCCAATTTGAATCTGATGAAGAGGTGAGAATTTTTTCTATTTTGCACCAGCACTTTGTTTCATAGATTAGTCGTCTTTGTTTCCAAGTTTAGAGTGAAATATTTTTCATTTTTCCTACATCATTTAGGAGGGGGATGAAGATCAGTTTGGTGAAGTACGAGATGAACATTCAGATGAGGACAGTGAAGGAGAGGAGGCCACTGTAGGCGGCACTCTTTCAGCCAATGTAAGTTCAATATTTGTTCAATTTAAGCGAGTATTTCCTACAAAGCCATGTAAATGTTTGTCTAATAATTGCATGCTGCATTATTTAAAATGTTAAAATGTGATTCCTCTTTTAGCTTGGTGTCACAGGTGATGTGATGACAGTGAAGAAAAAGGATCTACACCCACGAGACATTGATGCATTTTGGCTTCAGCGTCAGCTCAGTCGTTTCTACGATGATGCCATTGTTTCCCAAAAGAAAGCAGATGAAGTCTTAGAAATTCTCAAGGTATGTCTCTCAGCTTCATGGGGGTGGGGGGTTGTTGTGTATTGTATTGTTTTTAGTTTTTCTTGTTAATGATAGACTGAGTCTTTGTGTCTGTATTAAACAGACTGCCAGTGATGACAGAGAATGTGAGAACCAGCTGGTGTTGCTGCTGGGCTTCAACACTTTTGACTTCATCAAGGTCCTCCGCCAGCATCGCCGTATGAGTAAGTCACTGCTAAAGAATGGTGACATTCATAATATTGTAACTTGAGTCTTGAAGCTGATTGATATTTTTTTTTTTCTATCTGGCTCACAGTTCAGTATTGTACAATGCTGGCAAGTGCTCAGAGTGAAGCAGAAAAGGAGAGGATCATTGGGAAGATGGAATCTGACCAGGAATTATCAAAGATCCTCTATCAGTTGCAAGAGACGGAAAAGGAGGATATTATTAGAGTAAGAGCCCTTGTCTGTAAACAAACAAAAAAAAAAACATTTCATAGTTGGATCTCTTTGTATACCACGTTTGTTTTTGTTTTTTTTAGGAAGAGCGATCTCGCAGAGAGAGGGTTAGGAAGTCACGAGTCGATGACTTGGAAGCCATGGATATTGACCATGGAGAGGTGAATATGCTATAACAGTGGTGAATTTGCTGGTTGTCCACTTAGTATATTTTCTGTAAGTGTTTTTGCACAGTGTTTAGATCCTCACTCCTTCATGTCCTACAGTCAATGGCACCTCGACAGCTGCTGGACCTTGACGACCTGGCCTTCACTCAAGGAAGCCATTTCATGGCCAACAAGCGTTGCCAGCTTCCTGATGGTTCATTTCGTAAACAACGTAAAGGCTATGAAGAAGTTCATGTCCCTGCCCTCAAACCAAAACCTTTTTCTGATGATGAGGTTTGTTGCGTTTGTTATTACTATAAACACATTTTCTGACAAATGTTTCTCCTGATAACCTGTAGATTAATTTATTCCTGTTCTAAATACACTGTATTGTTCTATCATCAGGTGCTTGTCGCCATTGAAAAGTTGCCTAAATATGCTCAGGCTGGGTTTGAAGGATTTAAAACCTTGAATCGCATCCAGAGTAAGCTTTTTAAGACCACCATGGAGACTGATGAGAACCTGTTGGTTTGTGCCCCTACGGTATGTAAAACCTGTCGAATCAGACAGCCTCACATCAGAATCACAACTGTCATCACCTGTAAGAATGGGTTTGTGTTTTGGCTTGTATTTGCAGGGAGCTGGTAAGACTAATGTTGCCTTAATGGCAATGCTGAGAGAAATTGGAAAGCACATCAACCTGGATGGAACCATCAATGTTGACGATTTCAAAATCATCTACATTGCACCCATGCGCTCTTTGGTACAGGAAATGGTGGGAAGCTTCAGCAAGGTGAGTTTTTGACCTAGTACCTGTGATGAGCTTCTTATGCACTCTACATGGGTCATTAATCAAATTAAAATGGACTCCCTTTCTCTTTGCAACTGTGTGAGCTAGATAATATATTTAACTTTTGTTTATTCCAGCGCTTGGCAAGTTATGGCATCACAGTATCTGAGCTGACAGGAGATCACCAGCTCTGTAAAGAGGAGATTAATGCCACTCAGATTATTGTCTGTACCCCTGAGAAATGGGACATCATCACTAGAAAAGGTGGAGAGCGTACCTACACCCAGCTGGTGCGCCTCATTATCATTGTAAGTACAGGAGTTGTATTGGATTTGATCATAAAACACAACTAGTAAAGCACATGAGAAGGTTTCACATGAGGCATACAGAATAATAGTAAATGTCTTGTACAGGATGAAATCCACCTGCTCCATGATGACCGTGGGCCTGTGCTGGAGTCTCTAGTGGCAAGGACTATCCGTAATGTGGAGTTGACACAGGAGGATGTGCGCTTGCTGGGTCTCAGTGCCACACTCCCAAACTATGAGGATGTGGCTACTTGCCTGCGTGTCGATCCTGCCAAAGGACTCTTCTACTTTGACAACAGGTATGCCCTTTGGTGACCAGTTCGGTCTCAGGGTCCTGTGAAATCTGGTCTGAGTTGTGTCATGTCAGCTCGTGGTTTTATGGTCTGACGGGTGTATAAATTCTAGCCTGCTATCCTCCATCCTTGACTGTATAAAAAAGAAATGTATAATTCCTCTTGATGTTTCATCCCTGATTAATATAATCTGTTTTGTTTTTTTTTTTGTAGTTTTCGTCCTGTGCCCTTGGAGCAGACTTATGTTGGCATCACAGAGAAGAAGGCCATCAAGCGCTTCCAGATCATGAACGAGATTGTCTATGAAAAAATTATGGAGCATGCTGGGAAGAATCAGGTGAGTCCTGTCTGGCAAGTTCATCCCAATTTGTCACCCAGTGGAGCACATGTTATTAGTTATTCACTTCAAGGAACATGCTACAGATTTTTCCATTTTAAGACAAATAACTGCAGTATTCTTACACCATAGATTAGCATGAGTTAAAAGTCCAAAAATAGCCATATTTTAGTTTTTTAAACCTTTTTTTCACCATTCCATGAACCCTGTGAATTAAAATTTAATATCCAGGACAAAATATAGAGCGTTGCCTTCCACTTGTATGTAGTTATGCCTTTGCTCAGTGGTAAATGATACTTCTGATTTTCCATTCTGTCTGTCTGTTTTGTCTTTTAATTCGATCTTTGGAATTCTACAATTTTCATTTAGTTCTGTAATCTATTGTTCACTGTCTTACTGGCTCATTGATTATGTTTAAAGTTATATATGTAGTTATGTATTATGTATGAAAGCCAGTGCTATATAAAAAAAAAAAAATTTAAGTGAGTGATTTAGCTAGCTTTTTAGACTCCTTATATACTCTTCTCCCCAACAGGTACTGGTGTTTGTCCACTCCAGGAAAGAGACAGGAAAGACTGCCAGAGCAATAAGAGACATGTGTTTGGAGAAAGACACACTTGGCCTTTTCCTCAGAGAAGGTTCAGCATCTACAGAGGTGTTGAGAACTGAGGCGGAGCAGTGCAAGGTGAGCTGTCTGAAGGTTTACTGTAACTAAATGGCTTGATGAGGACAGGAGACTAGTTTAATCACAGTCTTACCCATTGATCTTTTCTTATTCAGAACCTGGAGCTGAAGGATCTGCTACCTTATGGATTTGCGATCCACCACGCTGGTATGACCAGAGTGGACCGTACACTGGTGGAGGATCTGTTTGCTGATCGACACATCCAGGTTTTGGTGTCTACTGCTACTCTGGCCTGGGGTGTTAACCTACCAGCACACACTGTGATCATCAAAGGCACTCAGGTCTATAGCCCAGAGAAAGGCCGATGGACTGAGCTCGGAGCCCTGGACATTCTGCAGGTTGGTTTCTACAGATTGAGCTGCAGGAAGTCAAAGCTGTCTGTTAAAAGTGATAACTCTGTGAACTATGTTGTCAGATGCTTGGTCGAGCTGGCCGTCCTCAATATGACACCAAGGGGGAGGGAATTTTGATCACATCCCATGGAGAGCTGCAGTACTACCTGTCCCTGCTCAACCAGCAGCTTCCCATAGAGAGTCAGATGGTGGGAAAGCTGCCTGACATGCTCAATGCTGAGATTGTACTCGGCAACGTACAGAATGTGAAGGTTTGTGGCTAAAACGTAACGACCCATCTGAAAACAAGAAATTACTGACATTTCTAGTTTTTAAACTGTCTGAAATTCCTCATAATTGATTCTTAGGATGCAGTAAACTGGCTTGGGTACACCTACTTGTATGTTCGGATGCTTCGCAACCCGACTTTGTACGGTGTTTCTCATGATGACCGGAGTTTGGACCCCCTCCTGGAGCGGCGCAGGATGGACCTGGTGCACACTGCAGCCAACGTCCTGGACAAAAATAGCCTGATTAAATATGACAAGAGGACAGGCTCCTTCCAGGTTTGCACTTTATTATTTGACTTAGTTTGTCTTAACATCGTTTGATTGTATTTCTAATTATGATCTAAGCCTTAAATGATTCCATCTCTTCCTCTAAAGGTTACTGATCTGGGGCGTATTGCCAGTCACTTCTACATCACTCATGACTCAATTCAAACTTACAACCAGCTGCTGAAACCCACCCTCAGTGAGATTGAACTGTTCCGTGTGTTTTCACTTTCCTCTGAGTTCAGGAACATCACAGTGAGAGAGGTATAATTCTTTTCAGTTCAATCATAACCACCAACTGCATTTAAAGTATTAAACTTTAAGAGTAATATATTGCTCCATGTTTTTAGGAGGAGAAGCTGGAGCTTCAGAAGCTGCTGGAAAGAGTTCCTATTCCAGTGAAGGAGAGTATTGAAGAGCCCAGTGCAAAGGTAGCAAACGAATAGTGGTGTTACAGTGTATGAAAGTATTGTTTGAGTCAGTGATATTAGACTGTTGATTTCATGCGAATGGAAATTGACATGAACAGGCCAATTTAAACATTCTCTAATATCTATGAATTTGGGTCAGGTTATTTGTCACTAAGTTTCATTTTAAACTTTCTCAAGCAGCATAAGATCTAAGTGTCTCTACATTTTCTGTTAATTTTCAGATCAATGTCCTGCTCCAGGCGTACATCTCTCAACTCAAACTGGAAGGCTTTGCCCTTATGGCAGACATGGTTTATGTTACACAGGTATTATAAACACTCCAAAATAAAATAAACTAGGTCAAATGATGAAAACTGCCTTTTCATATGACTACTTCTTTTTCTTTCAGAGCGCTGGCAGGCTTATGCGTGCCATATTTGAGATTGTCCTCAATAGGGGCTGGGCTCAACTCACAGACAAGACCATGAATCTTTGCAAGATGATTGACAAGAGAATGTAAGTTAATCAGTCTTGTGTATAGAAGTAGAAGCTACCTAAGAGATGATTATTAGCTAATGCAGGTTGTGATGAAGCTAGCTAAGATGTGGTTATTAGCTAATGCATGATTGTGATGTGTGTCCATGCCCTCCACAGGTGGCAGTCGATGTCTCCTCTGCGACAGTTCAAGAAACTGCCAGAAGAAGTGATCAAGAAGATTGAGAAGAAAAACTTCCCCTTTGAGCGTCTCTATGATCTCAACCATAATGAGATTGGTGAGTTTCTTTTCACTCACACCTCCTCAGACTATCTCTGAAGCCGTAAGAGACATTTGTCATGTCCTTGTATTTCAGGCGAGCTGATCCGAATGCCAAAAATGGGGAAGACCATTCACAAATATGTCCACCAGTTCCCTAAGCTGGACTTGGCGGTCCATCTGCAGCCCATTACCCGCTCTACACTCAAAGTGGAGCTCACCATCACTCCTGACTTCCAATGGGATGATAAGGTCAGTACTTGAACTCTATAGGTTGTTGTAAAGTTTAAAATCCAATAACTGATTATAGAATACAATTTTGACAGGTTTTAAAAAGTGCACATATTATGATGATAAGATGACATTTCTAAAGTTGCATGAACTTCATTCGTACTGAATACATTGTGAGGACAAAGGCAAGGCAAATTTATTTGTATAGTACATTACATAGTACAAGTATAAGACAATTCAAAGTCATTTACATAAGACGTATAAGAAAGTTAAAATACAGTTAAGATAAGATACATAAACATTTTAAAAACATTTAAGAAAAAGCTGCAGTGAACAGTAATGCTTTCAGGCCAGATTTGAATGAACTGACAGTTTGAGTAGACCTCAGTTCAAATGATCATGCTGTAACCAAATGAGAAAAAACAAAGTTGACATTATACCAAACCAAACCTCTAATGCAGGCTTTGCATCAATTTCAGAATTTATCAAAGTACACTCAATTTATGTTTGTGTTTCATGAGCTATTTTGGCATCTCATGTCATCAAAAAATACTGCTATTCCTAAAGGTGATGAGCTTAAATTGTTTCTGTGGATGCTGCTTTGATTTAATATGTGTAAGTTTAACCACACTGACATTGGTCTTGAGAACAAATGGTTCAGGTGTCAGTTGACGTTTGATTAAATAACTAATATGAAGCCTGGTGCACCTGTAGTTGCATAAGAAAACCGTAAAACATAAAGCAAATGTAAAAGGCCACAAGTCCAGTACTGCTCTGTATTCGCATTACAGGATGCTTGCTTGTTCTAAATGTAAACAAAATAATTAATTCTTTCTCTGTCACATTCTTCCTCCTTTTTTACCAATATTGACATGAAAGAGGTATTTAGTTGCAGTCTTTGATGTCTTCAAATGTCTTATGTTTACCTAAATCTGCAGAAAAGCAAGTATTCCATAGTGCTGTGCTTAAACTGAAAATTTTTTTTTTTTTTTAGTCCTTAATGTGCTATCATGTGTCCTCTTTAGATTCACGGATCATCTGAGGCTTTCTGGATCTTGGTGGAAGACGTGGACAGTGAAGTCATCCTCCACCATGAGTACTTCTTGCTTAAAGCCAAATACGCCCAGGACGAACACCTGGTGACGTTCTTTGTCCCCGTTTTCGAGCCTTTGCCGCCGCAGTATTTCATCAGAGTGGTGTCAGACCGCTGGCTTTGTAAGTGCCATCAATCAAAGAGGTTTTAAAATATTCACAGTTGTAAGATCCATTCCCCATGTTTACAGTCCTTTACTCTTATCTCTCTTTAGCTTGTGAGACTCAGCTTCCAGTGTCATTCCGTCACCTGATCCTGCCAGAGAAGTACCCACCGCCCACGGAGCTACTGGACCTGCAGCCGCTGCCCGTCACTGCCCTCAGGAACTCAGCATTTGAGGCTCTTTACCAGAACAAGTTTCCCTTCTTTAACCCCATTCAGACCCAAGGTACAGAAATAGAATTAAATGAAAACCATTCTCTTATCATGATGATGGTTAAAATCATTACATCTTAACGCTAATTAAATTAATGCAGTTTTGAATTATGACTGTGCTATTCATATTTAATGACTTATGTTAAAAGATAAGTAATGAAAACATTACAGTACAAAATTAGGAAATTTTTAAAAATGTGACAATATATATCCACATCTGCTTTAACTGTCACTTGGTTTCTCACCCCACAGTCTTCAATGCAGTGTACAACAGTGACGATAATGTGTTTGTGGGAGCTCCAACTGGCAGTGGAAAGACGATTTGTGCTGAATTTGCTATTCTGAGGATGCTGCTGCACAATGCAGAGGGCCGCTGTGTTTACATCACCCCAATGGAAGCTCTAGCAGAGCAGGTGTGAAGTTGTTTGGAAACATGCTTACTAGAACCATACAACTCACCCAGAGTCTTGTATAACTGTTCTGATTTCGTGCTTTTTGCATATCAGGTGTTTGTTGACTGGCACCAGAAGTTCCAAGACATCCTGAATAAGAAAGTGGTACTGCTCACAGGAGAGACAAGCACAGACTTGAAACTGCTGGGAAAAGGGGACATTATTGTGAGTACCCCTGACAAATGGGACATCCTGTCCAGACGTTGGAAACAGAGGAAGAATGTCCAGAACGTCAGCCTCTTCATTGTTGATGAGACTCATCTCATCGGAGGCGAAAATGGGGTAAGTTAACAAAGACATCAGTCCGATATTTGCATTTGCAGATTTGAATTTCTGTTAATGTAGTTTCATGATTCTGTGCACTAGCCTGTGTTGGAGGTCATCTGCTCAAGGATGAGGTACATCTCCTCTCAGATCGAGCGACCTATCCGCATTGTGGCGCTCAGTTCATCTTTGTCAAATGCCAAAGATGTGGCTCACTGGTTGGGCTGCAGCACCACAGCAACATTCAACTTCCACCCCAATGTCAGACCTGTACCTCTGGAGCTGCACATCCAGGTCTGTAAGCAGTGTGTTTACAACAGAATGACCTTTTAAGTAATAAATATCCATAAACCATGAGCTCCTTATACGTTTCTGATTTGCGTCTTTATGTTCTGATTAGGGCTTCAATGTGAGTCACACTCAGACTCGCTTACTCTCCATGGCCAAGCCAGTGTACCACGCCATCATGAAGCATTCTCCTTCTAAACCAGCCGTGGTGTTTGTCCCGTCACGCAGACAGACCAGACTCACAGCTATCGACATCCTCACATTCTGTGCTGCAGATGTCGTCCCTCAAAGGTGAGTTTCAACACACAAGTTACTCCTAAGTTAACATGAAGGTTTCACTATGACTAATGATTGTTTATTATTATTATTATTATATTATATTATATTGTTGATTCTTGTTATTGTTACATGATGTTTTGGAATGGAGATCATTTTTTCAAAACAATGTTTCCATCCAGTTATTAATTCAGGGGTCCTGCTGGATCTTAAAAGCCTTAAAAGTCTTGAATTTACAAATCAGCATTTATTACTTAAAAAAGTATTTCAATGGTATCAAATTTAATATGATAGAGCTGAAGTTATGTTGCCCTAAACTTTTTTGCTGTATTGTGCTTAAATATATCTGGATAATGTCCAAGCTGCAAAGAAAATAAGTCTACTCAGTTCCACCTGTTCCGGCCTGATAATTTATATTGAAATTAGAAACTCATTCTCATTAACTTTGCAGCCTACGGTGGTAATCAAGGCATTGGATTAAATAAATACATTTTCTTAAATTCTTGGAGACCCACATTTTTGCCAGTATGGCCATGAAATAGGCATTAAATTCTGTTCAAAGTAGTCTTAAAAAGGTATTTAAAAGTCTTAAATTTAACTTGTTGAAATTTGTAGGAACTACTTCAGAATGTAGGAACATTAACATGCAGAATAACATGCAGGTCACTAAATAACTGGCAATGTACAGAAAAAGTAAAGGTTTGTTTCTGTAGGTTCTTGCATTGCACTGAGAAAGACCTGGCTCCGTTCCTGGATAAGATAAATGATTCCACTCTTAAAGAGACTCTGGCTAATGGTGTGGGTTACCTGCATGAAGGCCTGTCAGCAATTGAGCGCAAAATAGTGGAGCAGCTCTTCAACTCAGGTATGGCTCACAGCTGCTCTCTACTCTGAGTTCTGTGGAATCAGTGGGTTGTATTATTATTAATTTTGTTTATTTTTTTTTGTTTATAGGTGCCGTTCAGGTCGTGGTCTCCTCTCGTTCACTCTGCTGGGGAATCAACATTTCCGCACATCTTGTCATTGTCATGGATACACAATACTATAATGGCAAGATCCATGCGTACGTCTCTTGCTACACTGATGTTCAATATTTTTACAAGACATTTAAATCATTTTGTTCATGGCCTTGTCTCATTTGTCCCCTTTTCTCTCAGCTATGTGGACTATCCCATATACGATGTCCTCCAGATGGTGGGCAAAGCAAACAGGCCCATGTTAGATGATGAGGGACGCTGTGTTATCATGTGTCAGGGATCCAAGAAGGTAGGTCCTCTATTGTCGCATTTCCACTATTTTTAGCTCGCTTTGGTGCATCTCCATTACGAAAAAGGATCCAGTACCATTGTACTTGGTACTAGATTTTTTTTTATATCGCTTCCACCAAATTTCCAAGCGGTACTAAAACGTGACGTGTAAAGAGTGTTTACTCCACATTGGTGGAGTTGTCTCTGCATCATTGTGTTATCAACGTGCGACCCACTATTTTTAAAAAACTAGATTTGGTGTTACAGTAAACAGATGGGTAAGTTTATCAGTTTGTAACATAATGACGTCAGTCATGGAGGTTGAGAGATTTGTCTTTGGTGGCTGACAAAAAAAATTCAGCATGAGCTTGATGACACCTCACAATGATGTCCAGGTACTATAGTATCTCTAATGGAAATGCTCTCAATAGTACCTGGTACCCGAGCTGATATCATGTAGCGGAAACGGAGCATATGACAAGCCAAGTGAACATTTAATCAAACCACACTCCTGTTGTTGTCATTGCACCATGGGTGTTTCTTTTTTGTCTTTTTAATCAAATGTCTAAATCATTAAAAGTAACAGACCGTTTAACTTTCCTTCCATGGTAGGATTTCTTCAAAAAGTTCCTGTATGAACCTCTGCCGGTGGAGTCTCATCTGGACCACTGTCTTCACGACCACTTCAATGCCGAGATCGTAACAAAGACAGTGGAGAACAAGCAGGATGCTGTGGACTACCTGACGTGGACGTTCCTCTACCGCCGAATGACGCAGAACCCCAACTACTACAACCTGCAGGGTGAGTGGCACCACGTCACCTTTAAAAGGGTAGAAGACAGAACAAGCAGCTGTACTGCCAATTTAGTGACATTTGACTGAATGCAGTGAGTTCAAGTGTTATTTCTCTCTTCTTGTCATATTAGGCATGTCTCACCGTCACTTGTCAGATCACCTGTCCGAGCTGGTGGAAAACACGTTACACGACCTGGAGCAGTCCAAGTGTATCAGCATCGAGGATGAGATGGATGTAGCACCCCTCAACTTGGGCATGATCGCTGCCTATTACTACATCAATTACACCACCATTGGTTTGTGCCAAAAGAAAATCAATGATTAGTGATTTATCAGATTCTCTATTTCAACGTAAGAGAATAACTGATGTGGTTTGTGTTTTGCAGAGTTGTTCAGCATGTCCCTGAACGCGAAGACAAAGATCCGTGGCTTAATTGAGATCATTTCTAATGCTGCTGAGTACAAAAACATTCCCATCAGACACCATGAGGATGCACTTCTCCGACAGGTACACATATCAGCTCCTACATCTGGAAATAAATGAACCACATTTTCACACAAAATAATACCATGTAGTAATTCTATTCTAACATACTGTTGTGTTTCAGCTGGCACAGAAAGTGCCCCACAAACTGAACAACCCCAAGTTCAATGATCCTCATGTAAAGACCAACCTGCTGCTGCAGGCTCATCTGTCCAGGATGCAGCTGAGCGCTGAGCTGCAGTCTGACACGGAAGAGATCCTGAGCAAGGTCTAATTTAAAAGAATGAACCACAGACGTGAACTTAACCTGCTTTGGATTAGTTTATCATATTCAACCTGTTTTTGCTGTATTTTTTTAGGCAATCCGTCTCATCCAGGCCTGTGTTGACGTGTTGTCCAGTAACGGCTGGCTCAGTCCTGCTCTGGCAGCCATGGAGCTGGCTCAGATGGTCACCCAGGCCATGTGGTCCAAGGACTCGTACCTCAAACAACTGCCCTTCTTTACATCTGAACACATCAAACGATGCACAGACAAGGTATTGAGGATCCTGTCTGACCCCTCGTCACTCTCTGTGGGACACTTTGATACGTTCAGATCAGACTGAACCTTTTACCGCTGTTGTTTTCCTCAGGGTGTTGAGAGCATCTTTGACATCATGGAGATGGAGGATGACGACCGGACTGCTCTGCTGCAGCTCTCAGATGCTCAAATGGCTGATGTGGCTCGTTTCTGTAACCGCTACCCCAACATCGAGCTGTCGTATGAAGTGGCTGAGAAGGAAAACATCAAGAGGTACAGTAGCAGCTATGTTTGGAGAAGGGCTGGGTAGCATATCAAATTAATTGTTTTAATGTTAATTAATCTAAAAAAAAATTCTCAGGACTTGCTCTGCTGTCACTAAAACAGCATCATCTGCATTTCTGTACAGTAACAACACTCCTTCAGCTCTATCTTATGTGCGAGCTTTTCCAGTCAACAAACAGCAGCTGCAACCATTGAAAATAACAGAAAAAAATAAAAACAAACAAAATACAATCTACCCTCTCCTCGTTGGCTTGGTCCCTAAAAATCTACTTATGTTCCCTGAGTTATAAAGGATTTGTTCAGTTTTCCAAGATCTAATGTGGAACAGAGGACTCCAATATATGAAGTATGGAGGGAAAAAAATTCTAAAACCATAACCAGCTACTGTAATAAACAAATGTATCAAAATGGGGCCATTTACTAAGTTACAGTCATAAAACCTTCTTTGTTATTTAGATTTTGTCTTTTTGTCGATCTCAAGGATGTGTAAAAACACAAAGTATACTAAATATTTAAATCAATTGTTCAACTCAAAAAGAAAAATGTAGGCTTAATTTTACGTAATAAGGATCATATGATGTTTCTCACTGTCCACTTTTTCCAAGTTTTATTTTAAAGAATGTGTCGGATTTTATTTGACGTGGCTGAAGTCTGATGTGTATATGGTATGTTTTTGTTTGTTCAGTGGAAGTCCAGTCTTAGTCCAGGTTCAGCTTGAGAGAGAGGAGGAGGTCACTGGACCTGTCATTGCGCCTCTCTTCCCTCAGGTCAGTGCACATTATTCTTTCTATGGTTATTTATGATTCACAAGCCAGTGTCGGACACCTTTATCTGGGTTCATATGAGTCCCAGAAGTCCTTGAAAACGCTTGAGTTTCAACGTTGTATTTTCAAGGTCTGGAAAGGACATGAATTTCAGTTTAAGTGCTCACAATTCTAAAACTGTGATGTGATTTTCTTAGTTTTAATGTCAAGTCTGCCAGTTTAGATGGCAAACCAAAGCTACTTACAAAGAGGTGATACATTTAACATGTCAAAAAAAAAGAAAATTACCAGTTGTTGTCAGGTTGACTCCAGTAAGATTTTTATCTTGATCTTTGGCTCGGTGTAAGTGTGCCCAAAGAACACTAAGTGGCTTCCTTTTTTGGGATAAACCTTTTTCTCCTATAATTTCTTTCAACTATAATACAGAATTTTAGATGTTTATAGGAGAATACAATGTTTTATAATTGTGATTAAAAACTGACAAAAATACTCATGAGTATATGTATTCCCACAGATATTTTACCCCAGCTATGCTATAAAAAAAGAAAGAAAATGACCTTTAACAGTGCTTGAATGTGTATAAACCCTGCTTTATTAAATGCTGTTTTGTTTTTTTTGTAGAAACGTGAGGAGGGCTGGTGGGTGGTGATCGGAGACCCCAAGTCAAACAGCCTCATTTCTATTAAGAGGTTGACTCTGCAGCAGAAAGCAAAGGTCAGTGTTTCTCCCACTGTGGATATTCTGCTCCAAGTGATCTTTAAACAGTGGCCTCATTTTATGTTTGTTTTTTTCCCACCTCTGTGTTATGCAGGTTAAACTGGACTTTGTTGCACCAGCGATGGGCATCCACAACTACACACTGTACTTCATGAGTGACGCGTACATGGGCTGTGACCAGGAGTACAAGTTCAGTGTGGATGTGAAGGAGGCAGACAGTGATGGAGACAGTGACTCAGACTAAGCAGCAACACCAGGCTCTGACTTTTTGTATCAAACAAAGAGGGATATGTTTTTGTTTTTTTTTTACTGTAGATATTCAGCCTGTGTGACAGACTTTATAATTATTTCAGCTCCGGTCATAAAAACAAATTTTGTTTCTGCCTGTTTAGATCATTAAGATGTACACGGGTTTGATTTGGTTTCTTTCACAAGTAAATTAAATGGGACATGTTTAACAGGTACATTGAAAACTTCTGTCACATTTAATGTTGTACTTGGTCACCTAGTCAGTTTTCATTCTTACTTGAATGTAATAAAGTCTAGTAGATTTAAAAAAAAAAAAAAAAAAACCACCATACAATCAGGTTATTCTGTTCCATTTAATTACTTGTGGTTGTTTTAATCCAGAAAAGTTCTTAAAGCAAGAAAACTGTCAATTTCTAAATGTTTTTAGTATGTGCTGTCTGAAATATTTTTTTTGCAATAAAGCGAAACCATGTTTATGGTTTAACACTTATTTTGTCAGTTGGTCAGGAAAAAGACCAGATTATTTTATGACAAATGGCAGAATGTGCTGAAGCAGACATGATGACATAAGTGGCTGTTTTTCTTTTTTTTTATAAGTCATAACATGAAGTAGAGCTGTCAGATTAACTGACGTAAGTCTGTGCGGACAGTTTCCAGTGCAATGTCCAACAACGAAAAATGTTTTAGTTCATGATGCGTTTGAGATTCAGTCTTCCTCTTGAAACCTCCAGATGGCGATGTCTCCATCGTCACTGCAGGAGGCGAGCATTCCCGCCTCTTTCGGGTTCCAGGCGACACAGTTGACATCTTGGCTGTGAGCTTTGGCCATGTGGGTGGCCAGTGAGAACACCGGCTGGTCTGGGTCGGCCATCTCATCCTCCTTAAACACTCGCACCGCGTCGTCACCACAGGCCGTTGCCAGGGCACCGGTCAGACGACACCTGGAACAGCACAGACAGAAATAAGCACACTTTGATTTCCAAGAAAATAAGATAACTTTTTAATCTTTAAAGTCCCAAACCTCCACTGTTGATCTAAAATGTTTAATACCTGTTGATCCTCTAATCTTATCAATTGGTATGAAATTCAATCTGTCATCTTTTTATGATCATCAGATAGGACCCATTAGGACCTTCAGAGGCTGTGTAGTGAACATGGAAACACTTATCTTCAACAACATTGATTCACCAGTGGAGCTGAATCAATGACTGAATGGAAACAGTTAATGCTCAGTTATTGATTCCTTTGCTGAAAAAGTCTGAGCTCTTAAGAACATCTACATGACCAGTAAATTATATGTAGGAAAACACCTGATTCACACAAAAAAAAGCCAAATACAGAGATTTATACTATGGCGAGATGGAGATAAAACACTTAAGGATGTTCAAATACAGAGAAAAATATTTTAGAGCCACAAAACTTGCTCTGTCTTCATGGATTAAGATGTTAAACTGAAATACCAGAGTGGTCTTACCAAGCAACATCATACACTGCTCGACTGTGATACCCAGACAGAGTACAAACACACTTCCAGGACACGTCTCCTGTTCAAGGGAGAAGAAAGAAAACTTAGTGTTTCTAGTTAAAAGAAAAAAGTGAACATTACAGCAGCTTTTATTGCTGGTTTATACCATGTTTATTTGTTGAATACCTAAAATGTGTTGTGAGGAGTAATCAACAATAGTTAAATGTCATATTTCTAGTTTTGTCTAATACAAAATGAAGAGCTTTGAGTAATACTGGCCCAAACTAATAAATGGTATTTTCCTCAGCACAGTTTGAAATTGACAAACATATGGCAAAAGACTCAAAACATGAATAGATGAATATTTTATTTATTACTTCAAGTCCTGCTATCATGGACAGCGTGCAAATGAAGTCATCAGCCTCATTATTCAGGATTTTTTTTTGTAACTGCAGGGTTTACACATTTACCATGTAGTCTATTGTCATAGTATTAAACACTTAATCCCATATCAAAATTTTTCTTGTCATGCAGGTCTAATTAACCTTCAGAGGGTTTGAAGGTCAAATTGGGCTTGTGTTGTAAACAAAAAAGTATTACATTCCATAAAATATTTTTCTTATTCTTGGGTAAGTATTCGATTTGGTTTGTAGATTTAGTACAAGATGTTCTAACTTATACATATTCCATTATA